>VZSF01005038.1:0-14128 GCA_013398295.1 Chionis minor
AAAGAGGTAGTCAAGCCTCTTGGTGGGAGGGGGAGGGGGGGAAGATAATTTTTTTTTTCCCCTTAATTCACCAAACTCCCCTTAATAGTGTTGTCATTGGAGCTGGGTTTATGATTTGTTCCCCAAGGAGTTAGGAACTCTTTTCCTATTCCTTCTTAACCCTTCAGTTCCCTGGAAACACATGTTTCTCCGCAAGGTGTAGACAGGAGGCTTGGGGCATCGACCGCCTCTCTAGGAAGCCTGTTCCAGACTCTGAGCACCCAGGAAACGGTGGTCGTAGCCCTGGAAAAAGGGGTAGCAAGGGACACAAGTGGCGACAGCACCACCACCTGCACTGTTAGCGACACCGAGACATTTTCTGCAGTCTTAAGGCCTCTATTATTTTTTATGGCTTGCTAATTAGACTTCGAGGGGCAGGAGCCCTTGAGGGCCAGCGCACGCCCCAGCTGCCGGCCCAGCCCTGGTTTCGGCAGCGCCTGGGGCTGCCTTCTTGTGCTGCCGGTGGGGTGGCCTCTTCTTGGCTGGCGCTGAGGCCTCGGAGCTGCCAGCCCTTGTCTTCTTGGGTCACCGTGGACCCCAGGGGAGCCTTCCTTGACCCAGCTGGAAGCAGATGAATGTGCGGCGGCCTCCTGGGGCTCCTGCTGGGGCTCCTCTTGATCCCTAGGTGACGTACAGAAAATAAACTCCACAACCTGTAAGGTTGTAAAGTAGGTATGTTTATTCAGCGCTGGGCAGCACGGGGGGTTGCCCCACCACAATCGTGCGCGCCGGGTAGCAGTTTGTTCTTCAACTTTATACAATTGAGTAATACATACTTACGAGGTTTCGCAATACACCTATACCTATTCATGACCTATCCCGCTTCGTATTAAAATTAGCGCCCAGAAGTCATTTCCGTAAGTATCTTCTGACTGCGCTTGCGCAATACCCCCTGGTGGTGGTTGTTGAGGGTCCTGAAGATGAAGGCTGATGGTTCCTCTTCGTCACCGTGAGTAATCCTTGTTCTTGCGCAGGCTCAGTTGTCCCTTGGCTTTTGTTCAAACCGCAGGGTCGGTCTTAGCCAGCCACTAGTTACAGGCCTCCAACTAGACTCTGCCCCACTGATCACAACCCTCTGAGACCTACCTGCTAACCAGTTTGCGATCCACCCCATTGTCCCTTCATCTAACCCACACTTCCTAAGCTTGCCTACGAGGATGCTGTGGGAGACGATGTCAAAAGCCTTGCTGAAGTCAAGGTAGACAACATCCACTGCCCTCCCCTCATCTATCCATCCAGTCATGCCATCGTAGAAGGCTATCAGATTAGTGAGACATGACTTCCCCCTGGTGAGTCCATGTTGACTACTCCTGATAACCCTCTGTTCCTCCAGATGCTTGGAGATGACGCGCAGAACGAGCTGTTCCATCATCTTACCAGGGATGGAGGTGAGGCTGACTGGTCTGTAGTTTTCTGGATCTTCCTTCTTGCCCTTTTTGAAGACTGGAGTGACACCTCGCCTGTTCTCCATGACCTGTTGAAGATGATGGAGAGCAGACCAGCAATGACTTCTGCCAGCACCTTCAGCACTCATGGGTGCATCCCATCAGGAACCATGGACTTGTGGATGGCCAGTTTACTTAACAGGTCTCTGACCTGATCCTCCCCAATCAAGGGAGAGTCTTCCCTGCTCCAGACTCTCCCTGTTACCTGTACAGTCTGGGGGACCTGAGGGCTGGCCTGAGTAGTGAAGACTGAAGCAAAGAAGGCATTCAGTAACTCGGACTTCTCTGCATCATCTGTCACCATGGCACCCGTCTCATTCAACAGAGGGCCCACATTCTCTTTAGTGTTTCTTTTCCCTCCTGTGTACTTGAAGAACCCCTTCCTGTTGACCTTGACACCCCTGGCCAGATCTAATTCCAAGGAGGCTTTGGCTTTCCTCATTTCGACCCTGCATACTCTGACAGTAAAAACCACTTTCTCAACTCACTATCACTACCTTTAAATTCAAATCATTCTTCACATCTTCTTTCTAAGGCATCACAGTAAGCACTGGATCATTCCATGCTTACTTGACAATTTTGGCAAATAGCAGTGAACAAGCCTGGAGGACGTAAAAACATTTTAATGAGATCATCTACTTGGAAGGGGAAGGAGAATCTGTAATACTGTAATTTAACTGATGCTTTCATGATCCACTATAAAACTGAGACATTAATTTTCCCTGTGACACCAAAAGCATTGTTTTATTTGAATTTGGGATATAAAGAAGAAAAATGTCTTTAGTTACCAACAAGCTTTGCATTTTTAAGCCACAGCACGTTTCCCGCATTTTCATCGTCTGCTTCAGGCATGACAGAGAACGCTTATTACAGTGCTATGGCTTAAGGGACAGAGGGTGGTATTTGTCCCAGCAGTACACAGTCTACATTTGCAGTAAAGATGATGCCTCTATCACATCTGCTCATCAGAGAAACTCAAGAACACAAACCCCAACCTTAATATTTGCATTTTTGTCTGTAAAACCTCAGCTACTGAAATCAGAACAGCCAGGCATATCTGTTCCCAGACAAAATACAGCCCACACAATCCAGTTCAGTGGCAAGCCATAGTCAACTAACAAGCACCACAGAGCTGCGATATCTGCAAGTATCAGCTCAGGACAGACTAAACAAATTGAACATGCGGGAGATGACAGATACAACCTCGCCTTACCCCTGCTTCCTACTCTTGCAGTCGTTTTGGGGGAAGAAAAGAAGAGGCATGCAAAATTGCTTGATGAGGAAGAGGGCTGTATCCTTGTCGACACCTTCCAGCAACCTCAGTCAGATAGAGAGATCAGAGCCAGATCTATAGCAATATGCAAGAACATCCCAGCCTGTTCTTTCTCATCCTTGCACATCTGCATCAGTCCCTATGGAAACTGTGGTGACTACCACACCAGATTCCAAAGCCCTTGGCTCCTCAGCTCCAGCACTGACCATGCATCACCCACTGGCACAACCAGATGCATCCCACAGAAGAGGGCAAGGGCTTGTGCCAGGCTGCAGAGCTGGGAGGCTCAGACCCATGACTCCACTAACAAACCACAGCTCACCTGGAGCCACTGCGGTGCTACACAAAACTGGTGCTGTTTAACGCAATCATTTTTGACACCAGGAATGGAAAAAGAAATCACTGGTGTAATAGGAATGAAGACTAGTTGCTCATAATTTTAACAGGCTTCCTTTTGAAAGGACTCTTGTTGAAAGCCAAAGAAAAGAGGAAAAACAGAGCATAAGCAAAGGCCAGCCAGTCAGATACTGGAAGGAAGAAACAGGCACCTTCTATCATCTTCCTTTTGTTAAAAAGACGACTTTATATATTGTTTCAGTACCTCTTACCTGGGAAATGAACAATAAAAATATTAACATTTAAGATTTACAGTGCTTATTAGCAAAAATTATAACACAATAAAAAAAATTACACCACCACTAAAATTTGCTGATTCTATCCAGAAAATTGTTAAGATGTTCCCAAGAAGTTCCCAAAAATAGGATCAAATGGTACAGTCCCAAACTAATTATATAGTACAAAATCCTGTTTCCCTTACACGAGTTAGCAGTTTAGTACTCTGACCATCCCACGTTGTTAAGGGAAAAAAAAAAAAAAATCAAAGAAAAAAATCAAAACCTTTTGTTATTTCAGCAAGAGCAACTACTACTTGCAAAGGCATGCTTCACACCTGATTAGCAACTTCTTAACAGGGAGCTCTGGCACATGAACAGAAAAATGCAGAAAAGTCAGAACTCTAATTAAATCTAATAAAGCATATAATGGAATGTGCTATATGTTTAACAGCTCTGTCTTCAAATAGTGTAGTCCTTTAAACACCAGCTCTTGACAGTACCGAGTTGTTCAATAGTTTAACTTCATTATGTGTTTTAGTGATATGCTTTGCTTCTGAAATCAAAGGACTCCAGGTGAACAAAATTTATGTGCAGAAGTTTGTTGTTGGCTTTGAAAGTGAGTCCATTCATTAATATTTCAGAAATATTTTACACTGGAAAATAGTGTCTAATCGCAGAAACCACAACTTATTAGTGACAAAGTACTTTAGGCATCGTACAGATCAGTGTCACACACGTTCTTCGGTTATATTAATAACACAACATAAAAATTCTCTTCAATTGAACTTACAAACTACACAACAGTCTTCTCCATTAGGTTAAAAACCCCATCTTTTGCATACTGTTGTTTTCTTAAGAATCAGCATAGAAAAACTTTAAAACTTCTGCAAGCCGCACATTACTTATCTTACCACACACACACGAAGCAGCATGGAAACAAGATTTGCAAGGTAAAGGGTTTATACCTGCATGTAGAGTCTACAGACCCTTGAGGGAAGCACAGATTAGTGAAATCTGTTACTCAGCATTCAGTTATATTTGTTTTCAAACAAAAAGATCTGTGCATCTAATAATGGAAAAAGTCTAGACAGAACAGGTAGGAAGCTCAAGCCAAGCCACTATTAAAATACAAAGGATTAAACTGCTGCAGAAATTTGAAACATACATTGGTCAACAGTGCTTATTTACAAGGTTGTTATTCAAAGGTCATTGACCATTAAAATTATTTCACAAACCAATCTTTTTTTACAGCTCTTAATCCTATAAACACTGCTATTCTTGTCAACAGACTGCCATACTAAGAACACAAGATCTTTTATATCAAGACTTACTTTATACTGCTTTTTCTGTTCAACTGTAATGAGGAGTATTGCTCACTTGATGAATTTGTTAGCTTCAGCAAATTAAATATGATTTATTTGGTTAAAACATAGCCTTAATTCCTAAACCTAACAAGTGGCTAACAGAAGTTCCTAAGGAACAAAAATAGTGATGCAGAACTGTTATCCAGCAAAATCTTAATAGTTTTTGAGGACTCAGCAAACAAGGAACAGGACAACTAACATATTTTGTGCTGTTAAATTTAGCTAAGAATTATGTCATGTTCTTCAGCATCAACATTTCCCATGTTCCTGCATCTTATGAAAACAAAAAAGCCATGGGACTATACGAAAGGCTTATTTAATGTTTTACAGAGACTCTGTTATTGAGAACATTAGTAACTAAAAGATCTCCAAATCATGAGCATTATCAATTTCAATAATATCTTCAGGTTCCATTTTTGCTTCATGATGCCCCTCATGTAGATCATCCAGGGAAGCCAGAGCCTCATTTGTATCACTAGCGAAAGTCTCACGAGATGCATCGTCATATTCTTGCAGGTTAAGCCCTTTAATGGCTTTTTTCATCTTCTTTCCTAGAACTTGTATTCTCCTCTTCTTAGCAGCTTTTTTGTTTTCATACTCCTTTTGGTTTTCCAGATAGAATATTTCCTTGAAAGAAAACAAAAAGTTTGGCAAATTCATTTACTAGAATTTCCTAAAGAAAACACAGAAAAATATTTTTTTTCAAATTACAAATACTGTTCAGTAATATTTAACTAAAATACACATTATTGATAGTAGAAGTATGAAGGTAGACTGCAGGTAAGAAAAATGCCCCATAAATAGTTTTATTACATAATTTCTCAGCGATCTCAAAAGTATATGTAAAAGTATCGCTAAGTTTACATTTCAACTTTGCTGATGACACAAAACTGGGAGGAATGGGTGCTAGACCAGAGGGTCAAACTGCCATGCTGAGGGACCTGCAGAGAAAGTACAACGGCAAGTTCTTCAACAACTTGAGAAAACTGTCCTCCACAATTGAAATTTCAGTCCAAGTATCATGATCTTTACTGTCAAACATTTGTGAACCTGATCAACATCATCTTAACTGCAAAATATGACGGTTACAAGTTTCCTCCGTATTTCAAGGGGGAGAAGATCATGTAGCAGAGCTAAATGCTGCTACATGTCTTTCTTTCCCTGCTTATTTTTTTACTTACGTAGACATAAATCATCTACAGAAAACATTAATGCTTTTTCTCTCCCCAAAAGCTGCAAGTGCTAAGGATATGCAAATTGTGACAGCTGTGTACATGACAACCTCCATGATGACAGGATTACACATACTTTTCCCACAGGTTTGCATGACAATTGATGTCTTGTACCATCAATCAAGTGCATTGAGTGAAAACTGCTGCATCATCAAACACCAGTATCAGCAAGAGAAGAACGAGACACAATTACAACGGCATGGAAGAAGTGTAGAAGAGCAATTTTTTGGAAAAGGGATAGAAGAGCTTTTTTTTTTTGTTTTGTAATGGGGTAAAGTGATCAAACTTGCAATGTTGTGACCACTGTAAGCTATGAAAGGCTGTTTGTTTTTAAATACAAAACAGACAATCACAATTTCTGTTGATTTGTTTCTCAAACCCCAGTACAAGATGCTAGGATAGTTTACAGAGTGAGCTTTAGCCACCCGCAAGCAAAATTAATGACAGTGTCTTAACAAAGTAACACAGTGGCAAATACCATGAAAAAACCTAAGTTGTTTTAAATGAATGAAGAAAATACCATCTCGTTTTATTTCATACCCTAAAAGGAAAGGCAATTTAATATTTACAAGCTGACAAAACTCATTTGGTGAACACCACAGGGGAAGCCAGGAAGCAATTCAGACTAGGTTCAAACCAGTATCTGACTTCATGAGAAATACTGCCTGGTGCTACAGCTGGAGCTATATAGGACAAAAATATTCTATTAAGAGAACAACACTCAATCCATGCACAGTGATGCAGAGCTCCAAAGGGAGAAATACAACTGCAGGTAACACTGCTGTAAGGTATATACAGATTAAGGAAAATCCATTATTTATCTCTTCAAACTCTACAGTCTCATCTTCCTCAACAGGTTTTTGTGACTGGCTATATGTAAAAGGTGTTCTCTCTACCTAGTGTAAGCAGTAATTGATCAAAAATTTTTGGTGTGTTTTGTACTTGTATTTTGAATGTGAAAAGCTGGTTTCTTTGCAATATGGAGTTAAACTTGCTAGAAGTTATGAGACAGTGTTGTTCATAACATTTGTAGCAGGAAAAAACCCACAACTTTGGACAATCATTTGTGCTCGACAATTTTACCTTGATTTGTTCTTCTTTGATGCTAGGTGTGTTCTTCAGCAGGTTTAAATAAACGCCCCCTGGTGTTCTTCTCCTAGTTCCGTTCTTAATAGGGAAAGAGTAAATTAGTAATAGCAAGCTTAAGACGTAAGTATTGATATAAAAACAGCATCTAAGACAATGCTTTGTATTGAGACTGAAAAAAAAAAATTCTGTGGTGTTAAAGAAACAAAATGTAAACAACATTCCAACTACTTTCACAACTATCTGCAATAACTTATATACTAGGTTAAATATTCAGAACATCCCTAACACATATCCCAGCAAAATGTCAAAAATAAATTCTACAAAATTATGTAGATCTTGGGTGGGGGTTGGGTTTTTTTTGGGTGGGTTTTTTTTGTCTGTTTGTTGTTTTTTTTTTTTTTAAATTGTGCTCAGCAGTTCTACAATTTATTTGCATATCTGCAGGACTTTACATTTCTGCCTAAGGCGTGTGAAATACAACACGTACTTTAAAGTTTCTCCCCAGAACATAGTAGTTCCGTGCTTCAACAGTTTTCAGTGGAACAGCAGTGGTGCAATGTGCTGCACTGAAGCACAAATGGACTCAGCTTCAAACCGTCTCTAAGTTATAAGCACTAATTATCACATTATTAATCAATGACCATTCCTGGTATATCAAGTTGAACTGTTACTCCTGTGCTCTGTTATTTATTAAATGCGATACTTTTCTGCTAAATAACAAAGCAAGATACAATCTAAAAGGTCTATGAACAGATAAAGTAATTTAAGTATGCTCTTGAAACAGCACTCGCCACATACTTACATCATCCTATCAACACAAAATTACAACCAAGAACAGCAGTATGACCTGCCTCTGAAATGGTGTACTCTGATCTGCGACCAAAAGAACTGTGCCACCAGGAGTTGTGTGCTTTCATCTCCTTGGTAAACACTTGTTAATAAGTACTTTAATCTTTCAAGACAATAGACTGCTTCTAAGACAAGTTGCTAGCTGGAACATTGTTGCTTTTTTTTCAGAAGGGGAGGTGGTGGTGTTCTTTTCTTTGTTCTGGTATTTTTTTTGGTTGGTTGGGTTTTTTATCCCCCCCCCTCCCGCCTGCATTGTACTTCCAGTGATAGAACTTAAAAGATGTAATTTATAAACAAATGCCTCGAAGTACTTACTAGTTCCCTCCCACCCTTTTTCCTTCCAAACTTTTATACTGAGCCTCACTATTTAACATAAACATACTGAGAAACTGATAACCTAACCATTAAGTATAGGACTTCTACAATGATTTGCAACAGGAATCAGTACTCAGTTCTACTCTACCGATACACAAGCCAGTGGTTCTGTAATAAAGCTAACAGGTTCCCTTTTGAAAGTTACTCTTCAAACATGAGATTAGAAATGCTCACTACTGAGTACGTTGACCACTGATGGCACGCTAATTAACCCAGCAGAGTGGTCAGTGCTGTCAAGCATCCACCTGACCTACTAAAGAAACATGCCAGAGGCTTCACCTGAATCCTAACATTACAAGCTTTTATTTAAGCTTCATAATCCTTCACTCTTAAGCCTGTCAGGGAAAGATTTCCAAGGAGAAGCAGCCGTAACAGGTACAATGTTATCACTGCAAATCAGATATTTATCTCAGTACAAAAAGTTGGGCGATTTCCAGGGTTTTTAATCTCATTGTTTACTCAAATCCTGCTGGAAGGTTACATTAGTTTCATGGTGAGGGAAGGCCATGAAACCTGGGGAGAACCCATCCAACGTGAAAGCTGTGAAATAGTACTATGTAAATATTCTACACGTAAAAAGTTGTGTGTGCCCCGCACCCCAGAAACCCACAATATCACAGTTTTCTTACTACTATGAAGAGTCCACCATTTTGTTCCACTTCAGCTGTTTCCATAAGCAGTTCAATAGCTTTTCTTTTCCCAATTATTTTCACTATTCGGGCAATTAAACCTTTCTTTGGTTCACAAAGCCTGAGAGGAGGTGGGAAGAAAAAAAAAAAAGCACATTAATTGTCAGTATAATTTCCAGAGTAATATTGACCATAGAACTTCCATAATGAATAATTCATTCTCTGGAACATAACACTGAGCTAAAATTAAGGAGTCTATACAATGAAGTGTCTTTCAAGGTACAAGCTTTCTTCATAGAATTGTTTAGGTTTGAAGGGACCTTAAAGATCATCTAGTTCCAACCCCCCTGCCATGGGCAGGGGCACCTCCCACTAGACCTGGTTGCTCAAAGCCCCATCTAATCTGGCCTTGAACACATCCAGGGATGGAGCCTCCACAACTTCCCTGGGCAGCCTGTTCCAGTGCCTCACTACTCTCATGGTGAAAAATTTCTTCCTGATACCAATCTAAATCTCCCCTCTTGCATCTTGAAGCCATCACCCCTTGTCTTACCACCCTATGCCCTTGTAAAAAATCCCTCTCCAGCTTTCTTGTAGGCCCCTTTCAGATACTGGAAGGCTGCTATAAGGTGTCCCTGGAATTATCTTTTCTCCAGGCTGAACAACCCCAACTCTCGCAGCCTGTCCTCACCAGGAGAGGTGTTCTAACCCTCTGACCATCTTCATGGCCCTCCTCTAGACCCGTTCCAACAGGTCCATGTCCTTCTTATGTTGGAGGTTTTCTTAAATATTTATAGATTGAGCTCTAAATTGTGAATTATTGGAAGAGATGGAAATGTTTCTCAAAGATGCACAGAACTTTTAAGATAACCAGGATTTCTTAGAGAGTTGGCTAAATAGACGTTCTGTTAGTAGCAGTGGCAGTCTGAAGAGTCAAATCCCCTCAGTGGTCATTCTGGCCCTGCACAATGCTCCTATACGCATGCTTTAACAAGCAGCTGTGCACTGCAACAGGAACTGAACAAGGTCAGAGGCAAAAAATGGCACAAGAGGGTCAGAAAAATTCTTTGATTCCAGTCCACTGTGTCGGCCAGCGCAACAAAAGGTTATACATCCAGGCACAGCCGGCACAGCACAGATCAAACAAACTCCTGTCTGTTGTGTGTATAACCACAATCATACTGGTACAGTTCAGCACCACTACTACTATTAACAATTAGAAAAAAGAGTCTTCTGCCCTATTTTGATGAAGCTCATTGGAACAAAGAACAGTTTATTACAAGAGAAATGCCCAAACTTTTCATAAATGAGAAGCTACTGGGAACTGATAACAGCATTAATAACGGTTTAATTGCTGTATTTCAGCATCTGGCAATACTAAGTATGACATGCAAGAAATCAACCATGATCAATAAACTCAAACAATAAGGTTTTATTTAAACATCAAGGTAACCATCAGTAAATCTTGTAACTGTTATTCCCTATTTAACGTAATTTTCTTCCCTTGCACCCCTGAAAATAGATTGTGGCAGTTTAAGCCATTTTAAGTAAGAATGACTACAGCCATGTGCTCTCCCTCACACCATCAGTCCAGTGTTGCCAGTGCCAGCTGAAAGGAAACTGCAGCAAACTGGTTCAGGAAACAAATCTGTCTGCAAACTAACTCTTCAAAAAAAAGCAACAGGCTTTTGGACACATAAGTTTTCTGACTCAGCTCAGCGGACAGTAATTACATTAGCAGGACTGTGAAAAGAATTGCACGGTGGCAAGCGTGCATACATCTGGAGCTTGGTAGCCCCAACACTGGCTTACATAAATTAGCACAGAACTGCAGCTCAGTTTCACAACACAGAAAGAGGCCAGGCTTGATTTCAGTGCTTGTGTCTAGCTTTGGCACAGTCCTTGGTTACAACAGAAGCAAAACGTTTTCTTCAGATAAGCACATTTCATGTAAGAGTATGTGCATTTCAGAAGCTGTGCTATCCAAAACATTACACGGTCCAAGTCAACTACAGTTTCAAAGATTTGTAACTTAGCTAGATTTTCATGGTGACCACAGCAGGTGTTCATTGGTGTCCAACTCCCAACGTTGGTCCTAATACTCATGCGGTATTTCCTAAAAAGCCACTACTAAATACATATCATGAGAAAAAATATTTTTCCTTGCCATTGTTCTCAAATAGCAAACCATTTTGGTGGATCTTTAAAAAAAAGAACAGAATTATACAGTATTAATGCATGCTTCTACAAGATACCAGACATAACACTGCATTCTAATCCCAGGACTGTAGAAATACACACAAGGCACTCATGCTTTTTGTAATCTGGTATGATGTCTTACATATTTACAGTAAGAAAGCTTTTTCCCTTCCCCTCTTCCATCAACAGTTCACCAATACTTATGAAGATACACTGTTATTAAACTCACCGATAAGCAATTTCATCTGCCACTTTTTCCTCTGAATCTTCTTCTGTTATCTCATACCTTCCTTTATATTTCATTTCTTGTCTTTCACCCAGTCTATCTTTTACAGGCCGCTTCCGTTTGAGAAAGCCTTGCCCATTTCCTTCTTCTGCTGGCAGTGTTTTCTTGTCATCATGCATGTATTCATCCAGCTCTTTATCTAAAGTCTCTGCTTCCTTTTGCTGAGCTTCCTTCATCAGCTTTTTAGCCAATAAATAATTGTAAGTCTCAGACTGCCTGCTTCTGTCAATACTACCATCCATGCCTAGAATCCCAAGTTCAGTAGCCACTGCATCCTGATTCTGCTCCTGGAGCACCACACCCCAAATGTTGTTGACCTTCTTGCCACCTAGAGCAGTTTGTTTTTGGTGGCTCTGGCTAAGCTGAAAAGGCTCAGATTTAGCAGGAGGAGGAAAGCCGAAACACTTCTGTCGTTTTCGTTTCCACAGACAGCTGTCATCATCAGATTCAGAAAAGCTTTCGTCACTTGAATCCACGCTTTTGGTTGTCCGATAAGGAACGCTTGGTGCACATGATGAAACGCTGCTCTGGAACGGCCTGCCTAAACCATTGCCATCGTGTGATTTCTGAAATGAAAAAGTATGTGTCTTGTAAATTAGAAGAGCTATCAAGTCACACCAAAAATCTGATTAGCTAGTAAACTTAATTCTGACTCATGTGACTGTTTGGGCAGTCCTCTATGGGCATATTTTGGACTACAGTTGACAGGAGCATCCTGGGCAACTTCCGCATTTTGAATGTTTGCACATGAAAGACATCAAGGCTACTACAGAAAACACTTATCAGGAGTCACTGATCTACTTAACAGCATCTTTGTCGAACGAAATTAAAACTATTATTACAAGAATAGAAAATCTATTAAAATTCCCAAATCTGACAAAGAAACAACATGCACAACAGTTCTAAGGATGATAAAAAAAATCAAATCATGACAGCAAATTAATGTAAGTTTGTGTTGGTTTTTTTTTTTTTTTTAACAGCAGAGAAATTCATGTTCTCTTTGGAGTCTGAAAAGGGTCAACACTAGTCACACTAGTTTTCCCAGAGACTCAAACGAGAAGAAAAAAGTTACCAAAATCTCCAAAACCAAACCCACAAAACTTGGATGCTGCTCAAACTTTGAGAAGCTAGCAGTGTATTTATTGTGATTCTGGTTCAATCAGCACAGCACACGACCAGCTGGGGACAACAGTACTTTACAGCAGAACTGGGATTTTCTTCCTTGACACCAACAAGACACCACAGATTCACTATGGCTTATTAATGAGAATAAACACTCTAAAGGTTTCAACAGACTTTACAAGAGTCCCATTGCAATAAGAATATTCAAGAAACACTGTTTCCCCATACACCTGACAAAAAAACCAAAATATGAAAGCTAAATCTGCTCAAATTTGCATAGCCTGCAAAAGCATCACAGGTAACATAACCCCGCATCCTTATTTCCAATTGCTGGAAACTTTTGGCCACACTGCCTGTGCTAATCTGCGACAAGCATTTCCCTTACTCACAATTCCAGTTTTTCTCTACCTGATTTCCTAACATAAAGTTATATGCTATCCCATGATCTTTAAAAATAAGGTCTCTCTTCCTTCAGCTTCAGATGAAATAAAAATTCCTTCTTTAACCTTACTGCTTTCACCAAAATTATGGCACCATTTCTTCTTTCTCCTATTAGCAAACAGAAAACAGAAGTTCTTAAACTTATTTTACTATGTTATGAAATACAAACCTTTAACATGTACTCCATAATGCAAAACACTAATAACTCCATAAATTAAAAAGACAAATCCACACCCACTTCTGTAATAATTTATTTTGTGCTGCACATCCCAGAACCATGCTGCAAATAAACCAAAATAACTGAAGAAAATAAAAATCCTTACACATACGGCGCCATACACAGGTCTATCTTATTTTGAAACTTTTTCCTGCCCACACAGCATCATAAATTCCCCATAAACTTCACAACACACCCGAACAAGAAAACAACGCGAGACACCAGGAAATAAGCAACATCTCTTAAGCAATGCACGGACGCGAAGGGGTCGTCAAGTCAAGGGAAAGCTGCGATCGCCGCTCGTTGCTGCCATTGTTTTCTATTGTTCTTGAAGCAGCCAGCGGTACCGGCCAGCATTCGCTCGCTCTCCCTTGATCACCAAACACAGTGCCCAGCAACAACAAAAGCCTCCTCCGGCTCGCCG
Organism: Chionis minor; assembly: GCA_013398295.1. Classification (NCBI taxonomy): domain Eukaryota; kingdom Metazoa; phylum Chordata; class Aves; order Charadriiformes; family Chionidae; genus Chionis; species Chionis minor. The sequence goes on from VZSF01005038.1 coordinate 13,599, forward strand.
CACCATGCTGTTTTGCCACATGAACGGGCACCGGAGGGACAACGCGGCTCCCGGGCCCAGGGCAAACACTCACTCCCGGGAAAGAGCGCCCTGACCCGGCCGCCAGCGCCGCCCCGGCTCCCCCCGCTCCCGCAGTCGCCCAGCGCCGCCCGTCCCGCGCATCCCGCCCTCTGGCCGGGAGCGGGGCATCGCGGGCGGCGGCGGCAAGGCCCCTGCGGCCCTCTCGCCGCCTTCTCCCGGCTGGGCCTTCCGCGGCCTGCCGCCGGGAGCGGCGCGGCTCCGCCTGGAGCCCGGGCCTGGCCGCCGGCCACCTCCCATTCCTCACCTGCTGCGGGTCCCCGGGGGAGCCGGCGCCGGGCATGTCGGAGTCCGAGTCGGAGAGCTCGCCATCCTCCACATCGCCCTCCATCCCCCGCGCCTCCAGCGCCATCTCGCCGCCGCGACGCCGGAGCGCGGCGACTGGCGGGCAAGGGAGAGGAAGAGCGGGGCGGGGCGGCCGCGGCCCACGGCAGGCCCCTCTCACCCATTGG
>VZSF01005041.1:1972-33487 GCA_013398295.1 Chionis minor
TCTGGATGTCAAGTGTGAAACTGCTGCTTAGAAGATGAATTGGGTTTAATTAGGACATGTGGTTTTTCTTGTCTCTGAAGATAATGACAGCACTGTTGTCCAGGAAAGGGGGCTGCTCCATGGGAGNCTGCAGAGAGCCCCGATTGTCCTGTCATTGGCGCTCAGGGTTACGCAGTCGATGTGGCCTTGTGCCCACAGACACAAGCGGCCCCCGGTGCAATCAGCGCATCTCGCATACCGGAATAGCTAATGGAAGAATTTAGTCTTTTATTAGCTGCTAATTAACTCAGCCCGTAGTTTAATGACCTTTGTGTGGACTGTATTCGGGGATGATTTGTTTTCCCAGTTTGCATTTGCGGTAGCGCTGTTATTTTTTATGGTGGTTGCAGGACATATCAAAAAATACCTCATAAATAACACCACAGGAAAAAGCAACTTGTGGCCCGGAGCTGGGAGCAGCCACCTGGCTCCGGGCAGGACAGACAGAACCAGGAATGTTTGGATTACAAAGTTATAAAACTACGGTGATCGCTTCTTTAGTACCTTCTTGCGGTAGCTCTGCAGAGTCCGTCAGGATGTGATTTTCCTGCTGGGAGCATCGCCAAGCTCGGGATACGTTGGGATTCCCAACAGCCCCTGCCGTGCTCCGGGACTCCTCTGCACTGCACAAACTGCCCCAAAGTCTCCACCTTTGGCTTTTTAGGGCTTTAGCCTGAAAAACTGCTTCCCCAAAGGCTCTCTGTGCTACTCCGTGTAGTTTGGCTACTCCGTTTACACTGTGCCACGCAAGGGGCTCCCAATGTGCGGACAGGGGGACGCTCGCGGCAGCCGGGGAATGCCGGAGGGTCTCCGTAGCGGAGCGGATGGGTGGGGGGTGCGGGAACGGCTGTGCGGGAAGGGCTGTGAGCAGGGGGGGGCGGTGGAGACGCCGCAGCCCTGGGTGGGTGCCCCGTCCTTTGCCGGGGGGTGCCAGCGCGGGGCAGTTCCCATGCCAGCCGCCTGCCTTCTCCCAGGGAGCCGGGAACAACGGGCTTGCAGGGAATCGCTAATATCGCGGCTTTGAATTTTGTTACATGGAGCACAGAAATATCATTGTTTTTAAAAAAGAGGGGGGAGGGCGTAAGGGGGAGGGAAAAGACCTTGAAAACGTGGGCAAAAGGGAAAGAGAGCCCCGCTCTAAAGTTACGTTTCTGCCCTCCCGCTTACTGTCCTCAAACATCCCGTTTGCTCTCTCCAGCCCTGATATTGCAGTTTCGCCCCCCGGTGATGTGTGGATTCATAATAAACAGTTACCAAAATATCTTCTTGCTGCAAAAGCAGAACAACAAACACTCTTAGTTTATTTATGTATTTAACANTGGAAAGGACCAGACGGGGGAAGTGCCCGTTTCCTTTAGGGGCCGTGACTCAGGTCTCCGCTCTCCGGGAGCCTTTTTTGGGGTCTGGTGGCTCAGGTTGGCAGCAAGATCCGAGAGTCGCTGCTTGAGAGTCACTCAAGGCCCTGCCCCATTCCCGACAACTTCCAACGGAACGTACGGGGCAGGGAGAGGGTAGGAAAGGCGGGAGAGGGAGAGGCTCCTGTCCAGAGAAGCACCCAACAGGGATGCAATTCTGAGCAGGTCAGTCCGTGTCCTAATGACGTACCTTAAATCCTACAGGTGCTTCCAGCAGGGCAGAACTGGAATTGGAGCTGGAGCTGGAGGTGGAGCTGGAGGTGGAGCTGGAGCCGGAGCTGGAACTCTGGCCCAAGGACTGCAGGACATCCCAGACCTTCGCAGAGTCTGAGCCCAGCTTGTCCGGAGACCAGGTTTGGCCAAATTTGGGCCACTGGGAACTTGGGGGCAAGGGCAAGTTTGAAGCCGAGCTAAGACAACTGCAGGGAGAGCTGGTGGAAGGGCCGGGAGCAGACTCGGAGACGCGGCGCAGAGCTCTACCCGTGCCTGGCGTGGCGTTGCCCACGTGAAGGTGAACCCTGCCCGGACGAGGTGCCTTTGTGCCAGCCTGACTTCCCGGTGCCTTCAGGACTATCCCGGTGTCAAACCTCCTGCTAAACCAGTGCCCCTACGGCATTCCCACCCGACGGATTCTCTCCGACTCCGACTCTCCTTTCCCTGCTGCTTTAAAGCAGTTGCAAATTTGGCATACCCCTGCCGCAGCGCTGATCTGGTGTAAAGTAGCCCCCACCTAACAGAGAAACAGGCCTTTATTCCACCCCCCCCATTTATTTTAGTTCCAGACAGGTTTGGACGTTTGGGGGGGGGGCGTTGCCTTAAATGAAATGCCCCATCTATGTGTTTGTAGTGCAGCGTGTTTTCCCTTTCTGCCATCCCTTCCCTCCCAGAGGTCCGATTTTATTTAACATCTCTCATTTAATGAGGTGGCGGGGGGAGGAAACCAGCCTGCTAATGAAATTTGCAGAGAGCTAACGAACCGGGCAGCTCTGCAGACGTAGCTCGGGACTGTAAAGACGACGCGGTGGGGGGAGAGGTCAGGAACCGGAGCGGGATGGATATAAGGTGGGCCCTGGCCTGGGAAATCGCGGGCCAATGATCCCCCGGGAAGGCAGGATCCGTGGGGAGAGGTGAGACGGTCAGCACGGACCTGGTAAGGCTGGGGTTCACCCCGAGCATCCCACCCTGTGCAGGGCTGGCTCCTCCCGCAGCGCGGGGGCAAACGAGGTAGCGGCGTTCGCTGGAGCGGAAAACACCGGAGAGGGGAGGAGAGAAACCAGCCCAACATCTGCCGGGCTCCGCCAGCCTGAAGAACACGCACCTCGCCTGGGATTTGGTGGCCTGACGTACCCTTCTGGGATGGCTCCAGCAACCCTCCCTCCGCGGGGACTCTCGGCAGAGCGAGGAAGCGCCCGGCCGCACCGACGCTGACCTGCGGCACGAGCCGGGTTCTCTCCTCGGGGCTGTGTCCTCACCCCGACTCCCAGCGGGATGCAGGGCCACGGCACGGGGATCCTCCCGGGATCCTCGCCGCATCCCTCAGGTATGGCTTCCGCCATCCGGCTGGAGCGATCTGCTCCTGCCGGCGGCTACGTGCTTTTTCCAGCATGAAGAGGAGCTGCCAGGACGCCTGTGGCAGCGTGCCCGGGGGACACTGGTAGCCCACCTTGGCTGTCCCCTCGCCACGACGGGGCTTTACCCTCTCCCGCCCTGCTCCACGCCAACGGGACTTATTTGTGATGCTAAGATAATTCCCAGGGATTTAGGAGCTCATTTCATTTGATCTGGCTTGTTAATTCCCAAGTCAATCGCTGATTAAAGGCCACGTGTCGGAGATCTGGAAATTCACTTGCGGGTTTCCCAGCGGGACCCTCCGCGCAGCCGTGGGGATCGCAGGGCGCCGGCATCCGCCGCCGCCGCTCGCCACGGTTCCGCCGAGGCCACCAGGCTGCCCATGTGGGAGGGAGCAGGAGAGGGGGCAAGTGCCGGGGGCAGCGGGGGGCCCTGGGGTCCTGCAGCGCTCACGAGGCTCCCCCGGGGACAGAGGCGCTGGGCAGAGCTACAGGGACTCTCGTCCCTCCCCAGGACCGGTGTCGCTTGTCATAGCCAGGGCCACCAACCAGCGGAGCCCCGCTTCTGTCAGCACGTAGCGGCTAAAACAAGACCAAAATCCTTCATTTCTGAGCTGTCTCAAAACTCCTTCGGCCGCGAAGAAAGGAAAAGCTGGAAACAAAAAGGGGTTTTTTTCATTTCATCCCTCTCAAAATGTTTTGATATTTCCTAAATTGAAAGTTTCTCCAGAGTTTTGAGACTGAGAAAAACCCAACAAAACACACACACACACACACCCCCCCAACAACAACTCAGCAAAACACATTTGCAAAGTGTTTTGATGGTACCGCACTTGCCTTGCGCGCTCCAAAAGCAGCTTTGGTGCAAAAACCTAATTTAGCTCCCGCTTCAGCATCACGCAGAGGTATCACCTCCCTTGCTCTGTAAACTATTATCATCACGTCCTCCACAGAACAGCAACTTGCTATTCCAGTGCTCGGGTACGGAAAACAGCAAGGGACATTATTCCGTTTGTATTCTCGTGTTATTCCTGCTCCTGGAACAGCTTGAAGCTGTGGCCAAGAGAAGAAATTACAAGGCTCTTCCCATTTTTTGCAAGGAGCCTCGCGGTTGCCCGATAAATCTCCATCTGCAGAAGCGTTAGTCACCCCAGCCAAGGGAAGGAGCCGGGCTTTGAAGGACTGAGACTCTCCCGTGTTGCCCCGTCAGGCAGGAACAACACAAAAAGCCGTGGCTCCGCCAGCGATAAAGGAACCGGCCTCGCAGAGTCTCCCCACCTCCTACCAAGGGGCCCGCTGCTTCCTTTGCAGCTCGGTGATTTTTCCATGAGAAAATGCCCTGGGAAACTGATTCTTCGGTGTGGGGGGGACTTTTGTCCGTGATGCCCTAAACCAGGGTCACCGTACGCCTTTCCTTCCAGACGGGAAAACAGCATCTTCCTACGGCGTCAGAGGAAGGCCCCTGGGAACCGCTCCTCTTCCCCCCCAGCCAGTAAGTTCCACGGCCTCCCGAAGGCAAATTAACAACCCGACATGTACTATGGGCTAAAATTACCCTGAGTGCGACCCGTGCGCCCTCGCCGGAGCTCTCCCCTCGCTTGTCTCCCCCTTCCCCGGAGCCAGCACTTTCGGTTCGAGCTCGCACGCCCAGGAGGATGCCAACCACCCTGCTCTGCTCCCAGCTCTGCCCCGCAATTACCATCCTCGTGTTTCTTTTTGAATCCGACATGTTTTATTACTGCTAGAATTATTTTTATTGTTAGAAAGAAATGACAACATTTTTCCGGTTCACAAGGTGGGAGCACAAAGGGAGGCCTGGAGTTGCGCTTGTTTCTCAAGGTAGACAGAGGTTAATAAAGATTGGGAATGTCACTACAGCCCAGTGGCGTTGCGAAGGGGACAGCAGGAATCGTTTAATAGACAGGAGGCTCAGTCAAAAGGGGTTATTTAATAGGACTCAAAATATACAGACAATCGAGCAGAGCAAAGGGCTTCTGGAGCCCATCAGCTTCACCCTCCACAGATGCACGCAGCAGTCTGGGATCATGCCACGATCATTCGGGGACTCAAACCACGTGTTCTGACAAACCAGCCCGGGGCAGAGCCTTCCCGCGGGCCGGCAGAGCCGCAGAGACTCGCTGCTGCTGCAGCCACCCTTTCCCAGGCTCTCCTGCAGGTGAGCGTTCCAATTCCGCGGCCGCGGCCCGCTCCGAGCTCTGCTTGTGAGAAGACGCTGAGGGTGCTGCGGTTTGGGGCACGTCCCGCGTCATCGGGGCAGACGCCAACTCCAGCCATCGCCGCCCAGAGGCTGCTCGTGCCCGTTTGCGGTTCCTGGGGCGGATGGGGGAAGCTGCGGCAGCAGCGCAGTGCAGGAACGTCCGGTTCCGCTCCGAAGCTGGACGGTCCGTTCGTGGAAGCTCCGGATGGGCGAGACGGGGTTTCTCCCAAGATTCACCGTCTGCTGCTCGACCTTGGCGTAACTTGGGAGCTCTCGGTGCTTCGGCCGCGGAACCCCGAAGCCGTGACTTCCTCGAGGAAGCTGCCAAGCAAAGTTAAGGTTAGCAGAGACAAGGGCCAACTCGCCGCTCGCGCAGGCAGAAGGTAACGACGGGGCCCGGCCTCGAGTCTTTGAACAAAACCACCACGTGCTCTACAACCTCAGAGCTCAGAGAACATCTGTAGATGGGGGGACAGTCGCTCCTCCCTGTGCGGTGACGGCGGCAAAGAGGAGAGGCCCCGTCCACAACAGCGCGTGACCCAACACAAACACCCACCCAGAAGAGGGATCCCGGTCCCAGCGGCGACTGACGCTCCTTCCCCTCATCAGGCTCATGCCAGACCCAGCGGCTCCCTCCCCAGGGAGGCAGTGAGGACGTGCCAGGGACGGAGGGTCTGTGACAAAGGGACACTCAGGGCAGGACTCGTCTCCTCCAGTGTAAAAGCACCATGCTGAGAGCTGGCACTGGGGCTCGCCGGTTCCCTCTGCAGCTGGGGGACAGCGGCAGGGTGGACGGATCACCCTCGGGCTGACCCGCTCCTCCAGCTGCCTGCAACGGAACACGTCCTCAGACTGGGACAGCTGCTGTTGGGAGACACCAAGCCAAGAGGAACTAAGCAAACGGCAGCCCCGGAGAACGCTCCCATCTTCCAGCCACAGATCCTCCCGCCGGCCCGGGACAAATTCACTGAGGGAGAACAAAAAGCAAAGTGATGGGACTGCAACGACCTGCCCCGGGGACCAAAATCTGCCCCCGCATGGATCTTCACTTAACGTGGCCATTCACCCTTAAATTCTCCACCCCGGCCGGGAGGTCTCTTCTCTCTCCTGGTGCCACGAGCCGTGACACTTCCAGAGCGGGAGCAGCCGCTCCCTGTGGGCTCAGCTCGGCATCTGGCCGGCGCTGGGAGCCCCACTGGCCTTTTGGTAACAAAGCCAGGAAAGCCAGAAAAACACTCGGGCTTGTTTTTCTGCTCACTCTCCGTCTTCCTGTGTGGATGATAAGGCAGGAAGAGGCAGGGTGGAAACCTCCTGCCGAGGCATCCCGGACGTTTCACAGCCAGGGCTTTGTGGAAAGCAGCCCCTCGAGCTGGGTGACAGCTCGTGCCTCGCGCCCCAGCTCCAGCTCCTCCGCCTCCTGGCAGCGCTCGCGGCCACGGCGAGACCCTCCCTCCCATTCCCAGCCCCCCCAGACCACGCTCAAATCCGAACACTGAGCCGCATGGAAACCTCTGGGCACTAACCCTGCATTCAGACCCATCTCAAGGAAGTTTTAGCTCAGTAAAACGCTTACGGACGCGCTCAGCCTCATCCCAGTCTCTCCTCTGTATGATTTTTCCATGGAAACTTAAGGCAGTTAGGGGGCTAGACCCAGGGAACTTGTCAATTTGAGATTTATGTACAAGTTTGCCCTATAAAGTCAAGTGAACGGCTCGAGCGCGCGCCAGAGCAATGGTTCCACACGAAACCCAAACGATAACACGTTCAGGGACACTTTTGAACAGGAGAAGCGCTTCTCGAGGCAAAAATTGCCAGGGAAAGGCTCCGTGTCTTGCTCTGGTTCAGATCCTGAGATCCCGAAATTGGAATTTGCAAGACCGTTCAGCCCGAGCCCAAATCTGTTTCCACTTAAGCCCCGTTACGTCTTTAGGAGCGGAGTTAGGCTGCGCATTCACCGCTTTGGAAAGTCCCGTCCCGGAATGCTTGCGGTGCTTCTCAAAAGCCTTGTATGGAGAGGGCTGAGGTCAGGATGGCCGCGGAGGAGAAGCCGTTCGTCGGCAAAGAATTCCTGCTGCACGCGGGGCCGGGAGGGGACGGCTGCACGGCGCTGGCGGCCAGAGGGAGGGTCTCTGCCTCGACGCGTCTGCGAAATGGACGTCCCCCGCTCTGCCACCAGCCACTTGTCAAAGGCCAAGTTTATCCCCGCAATGTGCCGCGGCGTTTCGGTCGCAGGGTTACACCCGCCGGGATCAAGGCTAAGGGAGTTGGGGCTTTTTAGCCTGGAGAGGAGCAGGCTGAGGGGGGACCTCATAAATGCTTACAAAAACTTAAAGGGAGGGGGCCGGGAGGAGGGGGCCAGGCTTTTTCCAGTGGTGCCCAGTGACAGGACAAGGGACAACGGGCACAAACTCCAATATAGGAAGCTCCATCTCAACATGAGGAGGACTTTCTTGCCTTTGAGTGTGGCAGAGCCCTGGCACAGGCTGCCCAGAGAGGCTGCGGAGTCTCCCACTCCGGGGACATTCCCAACCCACCTGGGCGCTCCGGCAGCCTCCACCCGGCTTCACAGCGCACAGCGGAGCTGAATCCCGCAGAGCTCGCCAGAGCAAGGAATGCTGAGCCTTGGAAACACGGTTGTTTAAATAGGTCTAAAAGTGGGTTAAGGTTTGAGACTGATTCAATCCTTTTGAGAGGAAAGAAGCCCACCTTTGGAAGAGCAGTGCTTTAAAGCTCCCTGCATTGTTTTTGTTCAATTAAGAGGCTTTTACACGCTTTCGCACCACGCTCCTGCCCCCAAAATCCAAACGGGAGCTCAGCCCACGGAGGTGAGCGCTCGGCTGGGACCAAAGCTTGACGCTGCTCCCAGTTCCACCAGCAAGTGACAGCTCAATCCTTGCTCCCCACCTGCGTCTTTCCCGGGACTGGCCTCGTCCGGAGCGTTGTCCCACACGCACCCACCCGGCCCCGTCTCCCGGGTGCCGACATGGCTCTGAGCGGCCGCCGGGACACCAAGACGCCGGTGAGCAAACCGTGGCGTGACGTCCCCCTACGCCTGCACGAGAAGCACCCGCAGCCCCGGGGCGCCGTGACCAGCGCCCAGGAAACGAAGCCCGCGGTGGCCGTTCCCTGCACCTGCCGGTCCGTGCAGTTTGGGAAAGAGCTGAACGCTTGGCAAAACCCCCAGCGACGCTCCCACGGGAAGATCTCATGAGGACACGTTACCAGGAGGATGGTTACTCTGGCAATGCGACACAGCGCTGCCAGTTTCTAGGTTGACTCATGCCTTCAATATGCTGATCGATTAGCTGAATGTTAACGCTTTTTTTTAAAAAAAAAAAAAAAAAATTAAAAAAAAAAAAGAGGATATAGCACAAATCCTACAAAATGGGATTCTCCTAAACCAGGTCTAAAACACGTCTACCTATGCAGGTTGTGAATCATGAGGGTTTAAAGAAGAAAAAAAAAAAATCAAACAATAAAATCGCATGCAAATGCCTACACCAGCTCCCAGATCTCGACACCGCACCGCTTCGAGATACGCATTCTGTGAGGGCAGGAGAGGTGCAGAGGGACGTACGGACATTCGGCTGTACGGGTGATTACAGCTGGAGAGCTCTCCCTCCTCCGGTTTTATTTTTAGGCACTAGAGTCAGGCAGAGCGAGCTCTTCCCAGAGAACGACTTGTTTTTTTAACGGGGAATCCCGGTCACTCGCGCTCTGGAGGGAACGTCTGTGTGCGTGGAGAGGGAGACGCAGCCAGGGGAGGTCCTACAGGTGGGCAGCGCGACCACCCCTGAGCGTCTCCGGCGCAGAAGGTCTCTCCGTGCGGAGCCAGAGCCGACGTCCCACCCGTGGCGGAGAGGTGAGCCGTGCCACGGATGTAGTTACTTCCCGGGATGCTGAGGATCCCGGGAGAAACAGCACCCTGGCGCCGCGGTGGCAGCCCGGCTGGGAAAGCCGCTGCTCCGAGGGGCGGCTCTCAAACCCCAGGGGGAATTTGAGCCCATCTCCCCGCTCTACTCCAAACCCTCCCTCTCCAGGCAGCACCCGCGGCCGGCGCCAACGCTGCTCCCGTCGGCACAGGTTCGCGGTGAGCAGGCGGCGCCGGCTGAGCGCGCCCGGCACGGTGGGCACCGCCAGGCTCTTACCGTAAGTGGGTAAGTGGGTCAGGCTGGGTATATCCCCCCGGATTAGGCACAGCAGGTTTAACCTGTGCTCCGGGTGAGTCAGCCCCGCGCGCCAGATGTTCCTCCCGGTCCTGCCCTTCCATTTTTAGCCGACTATTGACCATTTCTTCACGCTTTCCCCTCCAAACCCAGCAGAATGTCTTTGACATCCATTTGCCCGCGCAGGCAAAGGACAGAGCTGGTCGCCCGTGGGACCGGCCGTAAAACTCTATGCCAACAGCCAGGAATCAGCTCCTTCGCTTTGCCTTTTCCTCAGGAAGCGGGGGAAGCCAGAGCCGCTTCTTCTCAGCTTTCAGCCAGGGAAGGGCAGCGGTCTGGAGGCACCAGCCACATCAGACGCTCCGATTTCTTCAAGTCCAAGTCCAGTCATTACATTCTTTGCTTTTATCTCCCCGTCTTAATGCCTGAGATCTCTCTGCATCCTGCAAACGGTGGTACGAGCACCTGACCCTCCACAAATCTTAACGACTGTTTTGGGGAGCACTTGAAACCCCACAGGTTTAACTCCGGTTTTGCCCACATTTATCTGGTTCCTGCAGGCAATTACAGATGTTGCTATGGTCAGTTACGGAGTGGCCCTGAGTCAAGAAAGAACTCTCACTTTCACCCTAAGTATAATTTAAATACATATTACATATGTCTTTTTTAAAGAACCTATGATTAATCGTCCCCGGCCTTTCAGCCCTTCTATTGCAGCTCGTTATGTCGGAGGGGAAAAACCAGAGCCTACGCTCAGGGCTTCGCTTCTCGAGTGCTTGGACCCGTGGCCGGACGCGGTGGTGCGGCTGCAGAGCGAGTCCCCGGCGCAGAGAACCGCGTTAAACGGGCAGATGTGGCGTCTCCGCGCTGCCGCTGCTGCCGCAGCTCCTCACGCAGGAAAACACAGCCGGGAAGGCTTTTTTACCTATTTGACAAGTCATAATAGAAGTATTTTTAGTAAGGCTGCCAAAATTTCAGCAGTACCAGCGGCAGCCGATCTGGTTTGATTAGAAAAACACGGAAAATTCCTTGACAACAACACATTTTTTTTTGCGCCCCGCTGGCGTTGCTCAAAGGATCTCAAAACCTTACCAAAGCGGGCGCATCCCTGTGCCCTCCAACAGCGCGAGGGGCGCCTGCGAGCGGAACAGAAGGAAAAATAGAGAATTCAGTCAACTGAGATGGGGCAGGTTTAAGGCCTCCTCTGCAGCCAAACCGAGCGCGCACAGTCAAAGAGGTTTTCTGATCTCTGGATTTCTGCGGTTCCCTGACTTTCATCGCTTGACTCTTCAGCACCCCTGCTGCTTTAATGCATTTTTTCCCTCGGTTGCAGCCAGGAACAGGAGGCGCGAGCCGCATTCCCGAGCCCGTCGCTGACTGACCTGCCCCGTGGGTAATGTCAGGAAAGAGGCCGAGGAATCGGGGCGCTACAGGGGTTTATCTGGGAGAGGGAGAGGAAGGAAGACAAGACGCTAAATTTTTCTCATGCCTTGTAAAACCACTGGGATTTTTTCAAGCAGGGGAACAAACTCCAACAGTAGAACCTGTCAGCTTCTGGAGCCTGATTCATTTATAAGGAATCCCTTAGACTACACGCCTCGTTTCAGGATATAAGTGCTGTTATAAGATGTTTTGGCCCTATTTTCCATCTATATGGATATAAACCCATGAAGATCCCCAGGGACGGATCCTCCTTGACACGACCGTGCAGGAAACTTTGAGGAGATACCCATTATTTCCACTTTTTGCCAACACAGGCTGTTGTATTCCGCATCCCTACATCAAGTATTTTTCAGCCCCGCACTTTAAAGCATCTACTCGGGGCACGTTCGCTGGACAATGCAGATGGTCTCTTAAACAGATAAGCTTCCCACAAATACACAGCTCTAACAACATAACCGGCTCCGAAGGCTTGTTTGTCTCCCGCTTGGTAAAAAAGCAGGATGGATATCCCTTAAGCCATCCCCCACCCTATAAACACAGATGTTGATCACAATTTCAGCTGGCCCGGTAGGAACAATGAAAGCAGAGGATTAGTGCGCTTACACGGGCTGCTCAGCGCATTAATATCAAAATCTCCTTGTTTATTCTGACATATCAACCCTAATCCAGCAGAAATAAGCAACAGTTCATTAAAGGCGGGCCGGTGGATTACTGGGGGAGTCAGGGCACAGTAAAATCTAGGTTTCCTCACATCAGACACCTGGGTGTGTTTGCTGAAATAGCCGCGATCCTCACGCACTCGGCGAGAACTGCAGTTACCGCTCGGCGCACGGGAAACTCCTTCATTTCCCGGGTGTCCTGAGGGAATCAGCTCGTTCCGCCTCCCGCCTGCAGGAGCGACGCAGGCCGGTCTTCCCGCGAAGCGGGCTCCAGCTTACGGACTCATAAGTTCTAATATTTTATTATTACTATTAACGTGGCCTCTCATCACATAGGAAATCTTATTTCTAGGGAAAAGCACATCATTTGGGGCTTGGCTGTTTTTAGAACGGGACCCTCGACAGTCCTCATCCCGGGTTTCCCAGGCAGGACCTGGGAGTCAGTCCTTAAAAAGCAACAGCCTTTTTTTTTTTTTTTCACCCCCCCCCCCCTTCATTCTTTGAAATGCAAATTTTGATACCGTATCCTAGTTTTTCTGTAAATAACTCAGAGACTGCGCCAAAACGTAGTCGCGGTAGGAGCCCTCGGAGTAGCTGATGTTCCTCGTTACAGCACAAATCTAAGAAGCGGAGCCCAACGCTGCAAATCCTGAACCTCACAGAGGGGCAGGTCCCTGCTCGGAGACGTCCCGGTGCACGGAGCCAAAGCAGGTTCCGCCGGTTTTTGCGTTCCGTGCGGCGCCACGAACGGCACCGTCCAGGTCGGCAGCGCAGGCGCTGGGAAAAGCGCGGTGCAGGCGGGTGGGGAGGTGTCAAAATCAGCCTCAAAATGCCCTGGTGGAGCAGGAGGCTACAGCGGATGCCAGGCTGAGCACAACCCAGGGGGGTTTGCGTCCTTGCAAGGTGACAATTTACTTAACTTCTTTCTTTTTGTCAGTCAAAGAGCAGCTCCTACATCCACTGGTCTCCTTTTCTTACTATTTCTAGGCTTGGCTAAAACAGGATTTAGTTCAAAGGCTACTTTGTAAAGCAGAAGGTTGAGGAAGCTGGGTAATTTGGGCAGGAATCGGTCGATATGTGGGCTAATACAGACTTGCCTTTGTAACCCAGTTCATAAAAGCAATTTACTTCTGGGCTAGCACCAGTTCAGCAGCTTTCCAATCCTCTGACGTTAAGCGAAAGTACGGGCCAAATTTCGGAGCGGGCACTGTGAATTTGGAGGGTTTGGGCATTTTTTTCAGAGCAAGTGATGAGAGGAGCCGCTGGATTTCCGGGGGAGACAATTGTTACTGCTTCTGTGCAGGCAGCTTTGCAGCCTGAAGATCCCTTACAGGCATGAAAAGGAAGGGCAAAAGTGCAAGGATTTTATAAATATCACACTGGCCGCTGATGCAGCAGCAGCGCACGTATATAGCCTGAAAACCAAGCTGCTTTTTAGCCTGCTCGCGACACTCGAGTCCACCTGTCAGTAACCGAGATCGGTGAGGTGCCTGACAGCTGTGCTGCTGACACACAACGCCTGTAGCGTTAACAGCGTGTGTTTCCTGAGCTCCGGCAGACCGCTGAGGCGCCTGGAGCCGTTAGTCGGCTCCGAAAATTTCATCCCAGACGTGGAGCAGCGTAACTTTTCCTTCCTGTTGCGGGGCTGCGCGTGGTTTGCGTCTCCACGCGGTAACTCTCCGTGCAGTCCAGCTCAGAGCAGGGCGCTCCCTTACAGCTCCGAGCAGCTGCGGGACGAGGCCAGGGGCTCTCCCGGGATTTAGATTTCATCCCGCTTCCTGCTGCAACACATGGGAGAGCTGTGGGTCACCTGTCACATTCCGGCCGTTACCCTCCTTCCGATAACCCACCGGCTCCCGGCCACGGCAGCGTCGTCACGAGTGGGGAGAGAACGGCGTGGTGGAAAGGAGCTGAAAAGGCTCAGCTTGGTTAGTGAACAGCCGGGCCGATGGGAAACAGCCCCCAAAATGGTCTGAATTCTCACCTCTGCTCAGATATTCCGATAAATAATATGGGTTCAGGAAATACTATTTGTATTTATAAGCCAGACACTTCCCAGGAAATAAACCGGGCATTCCATGTTGATGGGAATTTCTGGTCAGCTACAGCAAAGCGGGTGCAGGTTTCCATACGAGCCAGCTGACTCCGTAAATCCCAACAATTCCCTCAGGAATAGCTCAGGCAGCTCGGCACAGGGAGGCGAGCCCTTCCAGCTCCGACAGGCAGCTGCTGGAGCGCCCCAGAGACAGCCACCGAGGAAATCACTGAAGCTCCGCGAGGTCAGCGCTCCCCGGCACCGCTCAGTTCCTGCAGGGATTAAGCCCTTACAAATGTCTGGCCTCCCGGGAAAAGCAAACCAATAAGGAAAACTCCGTTCTCCAGGAGAGGGCAGAGCTAATGTTCTGCAGGGGTGTGGGCGGCAGAGAGCCCAGAGCAGCGTGATCACAGAGCTCCCTTCTAATCACAGCCACGTGAACGTCGCTGCTACCGCACGCAGGTGCTCCAGATTTCAACTGGAGCAATGAGACCGCAGCCAGGTTTTGAATTCCTGCAGGCTGCACTGGCTGCTCGTTCCCGTTAGAGTGCGCGGTGAGAAACTACGTACGATTCCCCGCTCTTCAAACCAGTAAAATGCACGTTAAACCCTCAGCTTGGTGCTGCGTCCCTCAGCCGCAGCGAGCAGAGCCGGGCTCGGGCCATTGACACGCGTTCCTGCGTGATCCCGCGGGTGTCGCTGCTTCACGCTCAGGCCAGCGGTTTCACGCAGGCAGAACTGGCACTAAACCAGCCGGTTTTTTTACCTTTTTGTGTTGTGGATCGTGGTGCCGCCCAGGACGATGCGCACCCCCGGGGTGGTGCGGTTCAGGTTGTAGACGGTCAGCGCCTCTTCGTAAGTTGCCCCTCCGATGATGAAGACGATGATGTCTTGGGGCCTGCAATAAAGACGCACACGTTGAGACGGGTCTTTGCGTTAAGAGACGGAGTAATTTGGCAACAAATAAACCCCTTGGTGTTCCAGCTGACCCTCAGATATTGGGGAGCTGGGGGCGGCTGGGCTGAGATTGTGCCTGATGCCCCACGTGGCGTTAATAATCCGGTCGCACCCAACACCTTTATCGGACCGTCCCGATTGCGGAGGCGCGATTAACGCCCGCACGGTTCGTCCTGCTTTAAACCCTCACCTAAATAAGCGGCCGCGTTCAAGAGCTCTCACGGCCGGATTAACGAACAGCGCACTTCATTAGCGCAGCAGGTGCACAAGTGCTCGTAGATTGGTGGTGACAGAACTGTCTGTGAGGTGTGTGCAAAGATGAACGCGACTGAGATCCAGGCGCGTGGGGTAAAAGCAGCTCCGTAGAGATCCGAGTGTCCTGGGGAGGCGCTCGGGATAACCGGATGTGCGACTCCTACCCAAAGGCGTCCCAGTGCGGGGGGAGCTCGTCAGCCGGTCCCGAGTCGGGGAATGGGGTTTCTTCCCATGATGGGGCCTTCCCCAAAATTCGCTCCCTTCCCAAACTATTTTATAGCATTTTGACTTACAGGTGGAGCGCGATGTGACCGTGGTCGTACACACTTTTATTATGACTGCTCCAAAATTCTCCCGCTTCGAGTTTAAAGGTACAGCAGAGCCGAAATTCAGCGCGCAGACTCAAAGTGGGGTGATCTCACCCCTGGAGGTGTGAACCCTCCGAGCTGGAGGTGTCTTTTAGTATTATAATGACCCTCTAACGAGCCAAGTTCAGACCTCTGGCCCAGATCGGAGCTTATCGATCGCTGAACAGATGATATTGTGGTGTTTTCACAGAGCGCAGCCACGGTATCTCCACACCGTTCCCCGCTCCGTGGTGTATCCACCGTGATCTCCACACGATCGCAGAGGGTGGTTGTGGCGTCTCCACAAGCTCCTTTTCCCAAAAAACATCTCCCAGTGTTTGGTGCATCGAGCTCCCTCAACGCGCCAGCACCGAGGGATGTTTTGGGGAGCCTTGTTGTCTCTCCACTGCTCCCAGCTGCATTCTAGCCTGTCCCAATGCCAGGACCAGAGGGAAAAATGAATAATTTCAAGTCATCTCCAGCAACTGTATGACAACGGGATCGGACAAACCCTAGGCTAAACCCCGTAGCGCACACGGCCGCTGCCGGTGATTTCCCTCCACAGACCGTGTCTCACTTCTGTGCAGCGCTGGGCTCAAGACTGACAACAACGTGTCGCCCATTACATCGCTTTTAAAACGTCGTCTCTCCTAAACATTTACACAACGTGCGAACGGTCCTTAAAAGCCTCCTCAGCAACACCCACATGCTGCATCCCTGCGGAGCTCCACCACGCCACATACGCCCATGTTTAATGCATGACGGAGACGCCGCTGCGGCTGTTAAATTAAGATCGATTCGGGAGCCAAACGAGGACAACAGCGGTGCTTCAGCCCTCTCGGGCTGGCTTTGAAGGGCACGGATCAGCTGCAGCTTTGCTGCCTGATTACAGAACCGCTGGGATTTAGGCCTAAGTTTCCCTCGGAGGTTGCATTCCCCAGCCAGCCTGGGAATCTGGGATGTTACAGAGAAGTAGCCGGAGGGGAGAGGGGGGAAGGAAGGAGGTGCCACGGGATCAGTCTCCTGGTACCATCATTTACGCATTTTTGGTTGGAACTATCAAAGACCTCCGGAATTCAGAACCGAATTCCTGCGGCCAGCTTCCGTACGCTCCTCTGGAATATCTTAACATGTACCGGCCTTTAAATCCGCTGTCGCCTCTCACTGTCACCCCGACACCAGCCCTGCAAATCCACACAGCGGACGCACTTCGGAGTCCCCGCAGCCGGGCCTGCGCAGTGCTTGCTCGCAGCCTTCTCCTAGGAGGGAGTCACTTAGGTGAATTAGTCTAACAGGATGCTGGATCCCCAAAAATGAGGGTGAGACCGTGCACTGTCAGCCTAGTCGCTTCTTCAGCTCACGGCATGACCAAAAATTGCACCCACCGGCAGGAAAACCAAGTGTTTCTTGCTCATGCAAAGCCCAGGCGCAGGGGAGAGGGGATTTGCCAGCTTCTCGACCCCAGGAAGAACAGCAAAATACCTTATGAAGGCATTTACAGCCGTCTTAAAACAGGTTTGAAAAGGATAAAGTGCATTTTGAATCGCATCTGGTTAAGGAGGAACTAAGGACACAGAGGAGAAGCCATGAAACCCTGTCCTGCCTGTGCTCTTCCCTCCCACTCCTCCAGGGATGGGGTACGAAAACGGTTCCTTTTAAGTCATTTCCGTAGTTTTTACGGAGCAGCTGGCACCATCCGGCTCCGGCGACTGAACACCCCAGCGATCCCGTCACAAACCACAACCAAATTTCTCTGCCACCCTCACTCTGGAGGTCTGGGTTACGTCTTGTGCCCGGCTCCGTCACCGCCGGCTCGCAGGTGGTGTTGTGGCGGGGAATCTTTGTACCCAGAGAGGGACAGCTCGACCGAGAGCCAGAAAAACCTGTGCTAAAAAGCTGTCAGTGGAGAGAGGAATCCAGAAAGGAGAACCCAAACAGAGCCAGCGAGGGAGAGCTGGGCTGCAAACTGAACCAGCAACAAAGCAACAAAGGGACTGCGGTGTTCTCGTGAAGTGCCCAGGGAATTACTGCTCGTATCAAGGGCAAATAATAAGCAATTTTGGAATAGGAAGAAACCCCGAGACTGTTACAGGATTAGCGGGGAAGCAATCGACAGCAACGCTGGCTCCAGCTGTCGCGCGCCGCGGACCCAATTTGGGGATGTGGCCACGTATCTCCTCAGGTTAACCACCAATTTAAGAGCTAAATGCTCAAACGCTTCAGACAGGAGGAAAAAGCAACTTCCTCGAACAAACAAGGACACAGAGTTTTGCCTGAAAAAAACCCGCAACACACAAATCATACTGGAGACAAGGTAATACCTCTGATTCGGCAACAGCGCTCCTTTCCCTAATCTCTAGGGCAGGATGTGTGAGCTCAGATGAAACAGCACACAGCCAAGTGGTTCCACATCGCCCGCTGCACGCTGATGCTTCCAAAAAAGGAGATTTTCTATCGCTGCCGAAGGAGATACCTCACCCATCCCTTCAGATGTCTGTCAGCTATAGACGGCTCTAAATGGCTCCGAATTCCTCCCCTCCTCGCACCGTCAACAGGAATGTTCCCCTCAACAAAATCAGGGGGAGAAAGATCACGCCCCGTCAAAGAACACTCGAAACTAGATGGTATCGGTGAGTCCTCGTGTTTCACGTTCAAGTCTGAACTTTGACGGGCTTTCGGACAAGGCAACTCCCCAAGATTTTTCGGTCAGTAATTGTGGTAATTCGAGAGAGACTCGGAACGAGCCGAGTCCCATCTGGATCCCCCGGGAGCAGCGCGCCTTTTGCCCCTGCTGTTTCCCAGGCGGCCGCCCGGGTCACGTAAAACGCTGAGGACGCGCGTTGGGTTCTCAGGAGCGTGGCAGCGATGGAGCCGCCTTGCGGTCTGGTCACAAACTCCGTTTCCTAAGAAGTGGACTCCAGCCATCTCAGGTGAGCACCGGCCGGCCCAGAGTCTGATCAGGACAAACGCCCTATTAGAGAAAATCCCGGGCGGAAGCATAAACAAAGGAAAAGCTCCACCCCAGAGGGGAGGCTTTGGCGGAGCCGGGCGAGCGGAGCGCACCGATGGCTCACACACCTTGGGAGGCATCTCCTCCTCCGGCGGGTGACAGAGAGAGGCGGCAGGAACTTCTCCGGCAGCAAGGTGGAAGGGGCTGCAGGCTGATGGCGCACGAGACAAGGACAATGTTTAACACAGCGGGAAATAAAGGAGAAGCAAAAGAGAGCAGAATTGCTTATTGCTCGCTCCAAGGAACCCTGGCCGGTGCTTTGCAAAGATTCCCTTTTCTTCACTGCTGCCAATTGGGAGCAGAAGCTCCCCTGCAACAGCGTAATGTTTAATACAGAGAGAAATAGTTAAAAAGAATCCTTTCAAATTCTTTGCTGTTCAAGCGACAGCATCTCTTTGATCAAAAAATACACAGCCTGCTGCCCTGACCTCCTGCTGAACTCCTGCCAATCGCGGTAACGCCGTCCTCTGAAAGCAGGGAGCAAGAAGACAGTGTAGCCCAGTTTGCCTTGGGCTGCAATTTATTACACGAAGTTTTGTGAAATTATTGCATTTAAACTCCTCGCTCAATTGGTTTGTGGCTAAGGCAAAGCCATCAAGTGGCCTTTTTCTGCCAAACCTGATAACTAAACCCTGTTTTTAGATGAGCCCCCCCTTTTCCTGACACCAACTATTCCTCCTCCAGCGAGGGCAGCGCGGTGGCTCCCGCTTTCTGCAGCAAGAGCAGACGCAGAAGTATGTAAGTGCCCCTGTTTGTCAGTTATAAACCCTCATTTCTACAGCTCCTATATCTTAAACTGTATCTAAAACTTAAACAAGATCTACCATTCCCATCAGGAAACAGCCCTAATAACCACGTGCCTTTACCCTTTTGATCATTTTGCAGACATCTGACCCCGCAGCAGCAGCGCTGTTGGGCCCGGCCGCTGCGCCAAGGACAAGCCCAGACCAAAGGAAGACCGTGAGACATTTACGGGCCAGCACAGTTTGGAAGCTCTGCCTTTGTGTTTTGAGATTTGCTTTACCAAAACTACAGGACTCGCATCTTTTAGCTACGAGACAAGGCTGTAGCGGAGAAGGGAGGGAGGTGCAACCTCCATTTCCCTCCATCCAGCTTCTGTTTACCTTCAGCTCGAGGGAGGAATTAAACCCTTCTCGTCCTCCCCCAAATAAATGAATTGCGTGTTCTTTGTAGCAGGGTTCTCAGGGACAGGCTGCCGTACCCTTTTCCAGAAACATTTAGAGGACTGTAAGTGAAACATGGCTCAGGAAAATGGAAGTGGGGATGGAAAGGGAGAAGATAAAGGTCAGAAGACCATTTGTGTCTCATTAGCTCAGAAGGAACCCGGCTCAGGGGCGCCTGGGTGCAGTCACTGTGTTCTGCACATCTCATTTCAGATCTACCCAGGGCTGAAACCCCCCTCAGCCATGAGCTGGTTTCAAGGACAACGAGGATGGCACTTCTGTTGCTGGGGAGCTTTGGTATTTCACACCTATTAAAACCACCCATCCGCTCTCTCCAAAATTCACCATTTTATTTTAAAAAATAAAAAAAGGGAAAATCTGGAGCAGGGCAGATATTTTTTTGGTCTATCGGGAAAACGCACAAGCAAATGGTTCCTTGTGTGACTACAAGTCTTTCTTATTCATAAATAAAATCATTAACGTCCCCTGCCGTCAGCCTGGCATGGAATTTGGACGCTTCCCCGCTTACAAAATGAATTTTTTTGCTTTCATCAGACGGCTCGAAGCACCCCAAGGCAGGGCTGAGGAGGGAGAGCAGTGTGTGCATCCCGGAGAGCCAGACGCGAACGGTCCTCTTGACGTGCTTCCGCCCCTCCCGCCCACTGCTGAACCTCGGTCCCCAACTCTGCTTCTCCCCTGCCCCAAAGGAGCCTGCGGTTTTCATTTAACCCAAACTGCCCTGATTTGTGGAGAATCACTACCTTCAATTTATCCTCTGCTTCGCTAAAAATGTGGCAGTCGCTGATAAAGAGCCAACAACACGCAGCAGTGTGAAGGCAACGACGATTGTTAATGCCGCGAGTAAAACGTCTCCCACAGAACCCCGGGGAATTCAACAGAGGTTGGAGAAGGTTCGGAGCATCGCGGTGATGGCCTCGCCGCGGTGATGGCCTCGCCGCGGATCCCCCAAAGGAAGCAAAGCAACAGCAGCCTCTTCTCCTCAAAGGAGGCTGCTACCAGAAGGAATAACAGACACCCGCCCCGTGCGCTGCAGAAGCTTCAGTCACAGAAAGGAAACTGCCGCAGCAAAGGACGGAGCGATCCGTACAGAACCCCGACCTCAGAGGGCAACTTGGCATCTTCTCTCTGTTGACTCAGGGCCCTCGCCCCGAGGCCCAGAGTTACCTTTAGTGACTTCTCTGACGAGGGACTAGCTGAGCTCCAGCACATTCAGCTGGAACCAGAGAGCCGGAGTCCTTTGCAATTACAGTTATTAGCCATATTCAGCAAGATCCCGTTCTCCTCAGGAATAGGAACTGGCTCAGACGGGAGAGCTTGCAGTTGGGACTATTTTTGGTACTCTACAAATAAACGCCAGATGGCACGGAGTGAAGTTAGGGGGCATGTTGAAATCCATCATGTGAACATCCTGGCAGCTTGGCGCAACGGCTTTCTCCTCTACCTGAGCCCTTGCAATGGGGATGTCACATCCCAGCCAGCAAGAAGTGACACCCGTGTTTCAGTCTGAATAACCCTCTGACAACCGTGTTTCAGTCTGAATAACCCTCTCCCAGGCACCCGCTTGAGAACACCAGACAGACCTCCGCAATCAGGACATCCCTCTGCCAAGCCCAAGTTCTGTTCATCTCCAGGCGAACAACAAAGCAAACGGCAGCACGGGGAGGAGCAGACACATTTCACTTCCAAGCTCTGCCCCAAAACAACGCCCCACGTACCTGTCACGGAGAGTATTGGGACCCAGGTAGGGGTACTGGCTGTCCTTGAGTTTTCCTTTGATGAGCTGATCTAGTGTTTCTTGAAGGAGAGGCTGGTGTTGTGTATACACGTTCTCAACACCCTACAGGGCAAGAGAAGCTCGTTATGAATTAATCGGGCGCAGCAGCAGGCTGAGAGAGATCAGCAAAGGCACGTAGAGGGAGCGGCAGCATCTGAGGGATACAGCGGTAACCGCTGACGTCCAGATTTAGAGGGGCTTTTCAGCCACTAACTCCCAGTGCCTTCGAGGAGAATTATGGCCGAAAAGCCCCGTGCCCTTACAATGAAATCCCTGAAACCTGTGGCACGTGGCACTGCACCGCATGCATGTCCCGCTCCATGACTGTTGACCAAAACTGTCATTTTTTCCCCTAGGGCAGATCCCTACCTTCAGCCCTTTGAGGAACTGTTTGGTGATGGCTACAGCATCCTTGGGACTGAAGAGGTCACTGCCCCGGACCCGCTTCCCTCCGTACTCCACAACGGCAGACACCAGCTGTACAGAGAGAGGCAAAACCAACAACCTGTTAAACTGGGAACCAGCTTCCAGGAAGCTTTTGTCTAGGAGGATTTTTGCCTGTCCAGACTCAACGGAGGTACCGGAATGATGACCGAGGAGTCAGGGAGATGGATGCCGAGCAGATAAAGCAGCGTGGAAAGAGGCAAGGGGGAAGAGGAGACGTATCCCCCATCCCCACCAAGCAAGCCAGCCTGCCATGGCACTGCCTGCCTAAGCAGAGAGGCTTCATTTCCATAGTCTGCTGCAGCGCCAGCAGATCTTCCATGCAACGTGACATCATCCTGCTTCTCCACCTCCTCTCCAGCTGCTCACTGCGTTTGCCAAGCGCTGCCACCCTCTCCCGCCCAGCCAAGCTCCCCTCACAGTCTCCACACGTCCTTCGCCACAACTGATGCCTATTCAGCAGGAGCTGGCGGAAAAGGGGTGGGGAGGAAGAGGAGAAGGAGAGAGGAAGCATGTTCCAGGCCCCGTCCCCATGCCACACACCCGTCCCAGCAGACTCCTGCCACGCCTGCCACCTCTGCTTTATCCAGTCCTTCACAATATCACTGATTTTGGAAATTAAGTAGTTAGTTGTGCCTTTTTAAAGTGACACCTGCAGGCCCCAGCCAAGCTCAGGCTCCTTTTCGCAATTCCACAAAAAAGCGTCGTGCTGAACTACGGCGGGGAAGCTTTACACCAACAACAGCCGCTTCCCGGCTCTGCGCCCTCCCGTCCCGCTCGTCCGGCCGGCTGAAGGAGCGAGGTGGCCGTTACCTTCCGATATTTCTCCGACACACCCCTGCTCTTGAGATCTGCCATCAGCCCCGGCAGGCTGTTGCTGCTGTGCCGCTCGTAGTGCAGGGCGTAAAGCATCACCAGCCGGACGGCGTCAAACTCTGTCACCTTGGGGTTCTGCAGCAGGCGGCGCACGTTCTGTGGCGAGACAGAGAGCAGCGTTAGCGGAGAGGCCACCAAAGGACCTTAAATCAGACTAATATCAAGCCCACTGCCTAGCAACAAACCTGCACGCGGGAGGAATGCAAGGGAATTAAATCGCGTGGTATGCAGCAGAGCCCAGCTTCTTATGTGCTCTGTGGTTCCCTTTATTGCAGTACAGCGGAGGGCAAGTTGTTTTTGGGTCTTTTCATGAAGTTGGGAATTCCTAACCCAATTCTGTTGTCCAATTCTTAACTCTCCATAACATGGAGCAGGGTGAGCTCCAGCTACCGCACGCCTGCCCTGCAGGGGAGCATCAGCAGGCACTTAGGGAAACCTTTCTTCTCTGCCCTTCCCTTTCCCACCCGAGCAGAGCCGAAACCGGCCCACGAGTTCCAGCGCAGCATTGACTGTCAAGAAAGAAGAGCAAAGACAATCGCACAAATTCTGTTTTCTTTTGGAAGGCGGAGGGCAGGAGCGTGGAAGTCTCGGATAACCTTTGGATGTGAGAAGTGGAGGAGCGAGTGTCAAACATTTGGAAGCAAAGGAAGAAAGGAATTCAGGCATGAAAAGGAAAAGAAACACTACAGCACCAGAGGTAAATTCGGAAATCTACAGTTATTACTTCTAATATGCAGGTTATTACTTTTTGTGCTGGACAGAACAGGATACCGTTGGAAATATAAAGGGGGTGTGTCCCAAAGAGGCTGCCTGGTAAATAAAGCACGGACCCTTCCCAGAAACGTTTCAGAACACCCGGAGCCATTTATAGGGATTGGGGGTGGGATGGAATCGCTTGTGTAAAGTGACAACTGGCCACGGATTGCAACCCAACGCGCTTCTTTCCTCTCTGCGACTCGGCCTGTCACTCAGGAGCTGCGGTGACAAGGGAGCAGAGCAGACTCCGGAGCCGTGGTGGGACCTTAGGTGCGCAGCGGGAGCACCGAGCTTCCCGGCTCCGAGGTGGATCTCAAAGACCAGGTGTCAACTACCAGCTGTGCCTGCAGACATCTGGCGAGGGCTGGGCAGATGCTCTAGGACGCAGCAGAGTTGGAAATTCTCCCCGTGCTGATCGTTAAAGCGAAACAAGCAGCCTGTATTGGCTCAGAAGCACGTAAGCAGAGGAGCTGCCAGTTTTACAGTCGCAGAAATGGCCGTTCCGAGAGAGGGACGGAACCAGTTTGGATCTTCTCCGCTCTGTAATCCTACATGACCTTCACACGCTCCAAAAATCCCAGCGTATCTTTGCAAGACTCTCCTGCCCTCCCGCTACAGATAGGCAGGACAGAAACATTGAGTGAGCAGCTGTGAAACAACAGTGTGAAACTGTTGTTATCCACCAGGCTGATTCGGCCGTATTTGCCGTCGTTTGTTTGACTGATGCTGACTAGTTACAAAAACACGGGATAAAATCCTGGTTTTGAGGAGGATTAACAGGATTTTACCACTAACCTCGGTAAAGCCAGGAATTCACCTGTGAGGGGAGGGACGGAGTCCCAGGGAGGTGTTTGTTTGCGAGGTTTTTGATCCCGGGCTGGCAGCGTTGCGGCCAGGCCTAAATGAGCGGGAAGCGCGTAAAACAGAAAAGCTATTGTCCGTGTGAGGAGATGGGATTCAAAACCTCCCATTCATCTCTCAAGGCTCATGTACTATGTCAGGATTAATAAGAGACCAGGGGAAGAATAACCAAAATGTACTGTACTCGGGGGCCCTCGGCCACCAGAGAAATTAACAATTGCTGAAGTTACATCAGTGGGGGAACAATTCTGCCTTTATTTTGTGCACTGGTTTATTCTTCATTGTTTCCGTGGCCTTGGCCCCTCAGTGCCATTAGGAAATGGCAAGAAGGAACAGCCTGGGGCAGCGCGGCCAGAGAGACACTGATCTCTCATGCAGAAAGATACCAGTTCTGCAGTTTTGCACTTATTTCCTCGCTGCTCCACGTCGCCCAGTCGGTCTCAGTTGTCAGAAATACAAGAGGGCCCTTCGGGCACACGGCCGCGAGCGAAGCGCAGGCAGATTTGCCGCTTTAAAACCCGCCGAAACACCTGGTTAGCGCAGAGCAAGGCCCCAGGTGAGCTCCAGGAGCCACCTCGCCACCAGAGCCTGGCGGTGGGTGGGGGCTGCCAGCCTGTGTCTCCGGCCGGTGTCCGAACCGCGGAGCCGGTAACGCAGCTGCGTCGTCACCGGAATTCCACATCACCCCCTTCTTCAACGAGTCTGAGGCAACTCAATAAAAAGCAGACCAACGTTTTCCAAAATGGTCTCCAGTGCCAAGCACCCAATTCCAACGCTAATGCTCCGTGCCGAGTTAACATCAGAAATAACAGCGCACGGCGCAGACACGATGGGCGACAGATTAGAACTGAAACACGCGACTTTTAAACTGCGAAATCTACAAACAATGCTAGAGCAAGGCAACCTGCGAGGCTCTTTGCAGCAACTGCATTTTATGGCCACTACATTCCCACTTCGCTACTTAGTCACCTAAATTCCACCAAATATAAGCTGTGGAATCGTATCTATGCGCTCGCCAGTCTGTAGAGCTGCGATGACTTCAGCGGGCCGATACTGATTCACATCAGCTCAGGATCTGGTAGCAGATTACAGTACTTGAAGAGTCTAATATTATCCCCCAGCCACCCACTTGGAGCACAGAATAAGAGAAGCAAAGAAGACGTGTATTTCCAATCTGCTGGAGATGCTTATCTTTATTTTCTAGTCAAACTGCTTCTCCAGTGCTGTGTAAAGGAGTCCATTATATGGCGTAACTTCTACCTCAGCTCTCAAAAAATTAAGGAATGGGGTTTTTAATACTGAGTCGCTGGTTGAACGCTGCTGTAACCCAGCCACACTCAACAATACCACTATTTTCTGTGAATAGTCAGCAGCCACAATTCATCACTATTGACATGCTGTCAGATATCGGGTCAGGTCATGGAATCCAACCAGCCAGCACGGGGTCAAAACTTCAGTCTATACTCAGCTATAACAGAAGCCTCTGTGAGGCTTTTTCAGTCTCTTTGCCAAAGAAACCTTTTATCTGAGAGGCTTTTCCACTGGATTTAAAAAAAAAACCCAAAAAACCACCACCAAAAAACCCAGGTAAAAGCCAGCACCTCAGTGGTGCTGTCTGGTTTAGACAATTTCATGGATTCCGTTTCTTCTCCTCCCCAACAAAAACAAGCAGCTTTTGCAGGGGGGGAATGTCCAAGGTATTTTTTTTCACTGGTGTCGGCACAGGCAGCTTGCCAGAAGCCAACCGACTGCGTACGATGAAGGGGTGTTGCATTGTGAAATGCAAAGAGAGAATTTGCAAAGATGCTTCTCAAGCCAGTTATTAACTATGATTCATCTCCATCTGAACCCACCAGGGAGGAGAAGAGCAACTCTCCCACCCGATGCCCCAACCCTGCAGGATATCTGCATCAGCAGGGCAGTTACAGCATCAGACCATCTGGATTCAGGGTGAGGGTTCGGTTTTGAGCCCGAGGTACCTGGAGAGCACTGGAATGGTCATTCTGGCAGGCCAGTTCCTGCTCCACTTCGGACACCTCCAGCAGGTTCCGCTCGCCAACCAGTCGCGAGAGCTCTCCCACCACCGTCACGTGCTTCGATACCGTGCCCGACATCTTCTTGAACTGCGGGTAATTCTCCACAAACGCCTACGACGGGGAAACCAAAGCACCCGGTTCTTTGAAATAAAAGCAAGAGGCAGCGGACGTGTGCGACGCAGCAACAAACTCTATAAACTAATTTGCATCGATATAAGCAAGACCGGTGTGGGTGGGTGGGTGATCAGGCCCCCTCAATCCCGGGAACCGACAGGATTTCTGCAATTACAGGGAGAATTTGGGAAGGGATGGGCTTTTTATTTACTCTTAAAATAAAAGGAGAGGGAAAGCATCTCCAAAGACATCGCCAGGCTTCTCTAAGCCTTGAGCAGTGACTGAATTCACAGCCTGGGCTCCGAGCTTCGCCGAGCGACCCAGCTCAGATATCAAGTCCACG
Organism: Chionis minor; assembly: GCA_013398295.1. Classification (NCBI taxonomy): domain Eukaryota; kingdom Metazoa; phylum Chordata; class Aves; order Charadriiformes; family Chionidae; genus Chionis; species Chionis minor. The sequence goes on from VZSF01005041.1 coordinate 28,494, forward strand.
CAGCCCATCCTGGAGTACGCCGGGCACTTCAGCCAGCGCTTACCCATCCCATCGCAGGGCTTTGGGATTCCAGCAAGCCCTAAGCAGCACCTTAGAGAGCGCTGGGAATGAGGAAGCTTGTAGACCGCGCTGCAGCCATGCAGAATGCTGTATGGAAGTGTGGTGCAGCCTTCAGTAAACAACCACGGTAACGAACACAGTGCAAAAAGGAGATTCCCACTCCCCAAAACTAGCACGCTCCAGAGATGTGAAGTGCTGGTGACGGTAGTGTGGGCTGTCAGTGAACAGCCAGGAGTGATTTGCACTGTCCTGCAATGGACAGGGTTTAAAAAGTCCCCTCAGTTCCGTGTGGATTGGCTGTACCTTCATATCTGCTATGGATTCCAGCTTCTGCTGCTCCTTAGGTTTCCTCCTCTGGAAATCCTCCATGAGATTCTTGATGTTACTGCCGATCTCTGCGAAGTTCAGGTACATGTTCTGCAGGGAACAAACCAGACAGGGATGTGAGAGGAAACCGTTCTCACACGAGCCAGGGTGCCACTGCAACAAGGTGGCACTCTGTGCCCAAAACACTGCGGTGCCATCGCATGCCGTTCCCCGCCAAGAGCCACGCAAGTGAGCGAGCAGCTGTGCCACTGGTTGGGGTTTGAAAGAAAACTACAACTGACATTATTTCACGTCAGATGCTGCTTACACGGTAAACTGATTGGCAGCACTTACATAAGTTATACAGTACAGCACCCCCCCATGCTCAAAGTCCCTGGAAAGTTCCTTTTACGTGGCAAAAATCAAGAACAGAACCGCGTCCCCAGATTCAGCTACTCATGAAGATCCCCACCGAGACACCTACATTGGCGTAGAACTCGTCGTTCTCGGCGGACAGGACCACCTCTCGGAGATCCTTGCTTATCCCCGGAACCCGAGAGAGGTCGATGCGGTTGTTGTTGATCCCCAGCAGTTCGTGAACCATGGCCTGGTACGTCCACTGACGAGGACGGCAAGAGAGAAAGGCAAACAGTGACCTTAGTAAGGTAACCAACAGTGCTGGAACATTAATGGATTTCAGGCTGGACTCAAACAAAGCCAGTTTACACGCCTCTAGCAACACACAGCGGATCCAAAGTGTGCATTTCTCAAACTTCAGCCAGAATGGTACAGTAAGAAAGAAATACCATTTCTGTTACACCGCATGGCGAGACGCGCTGGTGTAAATGCAAAGGAAAACCGCCCGCTCCAGGGTAATTACCCTGGAAGGTAATCACTGGAGGCCCGTTCAAAAGACACGACTTTCTAAAAGCGGAGCGATGGGGGTTCATATTCCTGCTCAAGCGGTTCTGGTTGCCACCATTAACTCCCCCTCCTCTGCTGTGAAGGGACGTGTATTTTTGGCTGCAGAGGTTCCGCGGTTACAAACTGCCATGATTTCCTACGCGTGCCTTCGCTCCTTAGGCAGGAGCGTGTGTTTCTGCACAGCGGTGAGTTACTGTATTTATCCCGCGAAGGCCAATATTAATCTAGAGAAAACTGAAAGCCGATCAAAGCACGGACGTGCCCGACGCTCCGTTTACATTCACCTGACTCTCTCTTCTGGACAGGAAATCTCCGCGTAGCAGCTAATGCTTTTGGTGCCCTGTGCTGAGCGCAGCCTGTAACTCTACAAACCCCTTCTGATCACTCCAGTATCACCAGTAGCTCCTACAGCACCGGCGTTACGGAAGCGCTGGCTGCTGCGGTGGCAGCCCGGCTGCAGCTCCAGTCGTTGCCTGATCACGAGCGTGACCCGTGTCTGAGCTTTTCCCCCCACAAACCAAAGGAGAGAAACGGATTCTGCCAGAATCTGCAGCGCAGCGAAGAAAATAAAAATAAAAATGACAACAGCTACCCCCCAGTAAATACCAGCACCCGTCGATAACCCGCAGGGAGAGACACACCAGCGCAAGGTCACTCGATAACTGTGTTCGTGCGCTGCCAAAGAGCCGATACTGACAAACCCTCGGGAAGGACACGCTGCCAAGACACTCCACACGTAAAGTGTGTCCCACGGAAGCGCAAGCGGCCCCGTTTTCCAGGGTGCTGGCTGCCTCTGCCACTGAAGCCAGCACGCACAATCCGTGCTCAACTGCCTGAAAAAATCAGGCTGTGAGATAAAAAGATTTCAAAAAGAACGGGGGCGGGGAGGGCGATACCTTTTACCTTCCAAATATAAACCGTGCCCTGCCAGGGTGTGAACTCCGACTCGCCGCTCCCGCCACAGCGCTCCGCGCGCTTCCAGAACTGGCATTCCTATCTCAGCCCTTGCTCGACCGCGAGATGCTTCACCTGGTTCAGAAGCGGGGTGATGGCGTCGTCAGACCGGTCCAGAATGAGAAGCAAAGGAGGAACCTCGGTGCGCCGGAAGTCAAACAGCTCATACTCTTTAGTGATCACTTGCTGTCGAGAAAAGGGAAAAAAACCACTCGATCTTATGTGTGCCTGGAATTTACAGGCATCAGACAGAATTTACAGCATCAACTGTAAAAGGGTCTTTCTCTCAAATGGATCAATAAGTAAAAAAAAATTTTAAAAATGTAAGTACATTGCCAAACGGATCTCACATGGCGGGGGGTGCTCACCGTACCTTCACGCACTCAGCGAGCCTCTTTGCCGACTCGGAAGAGAGCTGGTACCGAATCATGGGGCATTTCTTCAGGGACAAAAGCAGGGCAGTCAGCCCTTGGGTCGTCCTGGACAGCTGAGCCGGATCCCAGCTGCGGCCCTGGAAGGAAAAGCTGCAACTAGGACGGATGCACCGTCCCCCAAACGCATTCTCACATGAAGTCTTATTTCTAAGTCTTAAAGTCTTATAGTAAACTATAGTTTGACTGGAGACCGAAGGCCGCGATCGGATTCCCTGGTGTTCCTCTCCTTGCCAGCTCCTTGTAAGGATCAGTTGCCCCTTTACGGACCCGCGGCCGCAGCCGGCCTGCTGGGCAACCCCCACCGCACCCAGCTCGCTGCGGCTACTGGTCTCCCCATCAACCGCAAAACGAGGCCCTGGAGGAGCGTTGGCTTTTTTCATACCTGGCAGCAGCCCAAGAGGTTGAGAGAAAAAACGTGTGGATTCACTGCGATGTAGTCGCCGTAGAACTCCTGCCAACGAGTGAAAGCAAAGACAGTTATGTATCCGGCCAACCCTCAGCCAGCCTACAAGAGCAGGTGTTCCAGCAGCAGCCGCCACGATGCTAAAATCCTGAGCAATGCGCCGGCTCAGGGACTTGGATCCTTTCTCCTTCCTCCCCGCCCAACCTCCCAAATCCCTACGCTTCTGCCGACAACTCCGCTGCCAATTTGCCGCGTGTATTTTTCAAGCACATACCCCTCCGTCAACACCACAAGCACGGAGCAGCCTTGCGAAACACAGGTGACAGCAGAACCCGCAGCAGCTCCGAAAACTGGAGGGCGGGGAGAAGCAGGGGGCAGAGGAGTTTTCCTTGCTTTTACTTTTTAATCCCACATTTATGTTCATCTTTTCTTCCAGGGCAGGCTGGTGCGCGGTGCTGCTGCCAGCTGTTCCAGAACTGCAGAGTCCCCTCACTGCCTGCGACCCCTCACTTTGTCAGCCTCTACGTTCACTCTGCCGGTGCTTTTTGGATCAGGAGATCTATTTAAAATATTCAAAACTCACCTGAACTTCGGCCACAACTTCCTGTTCATCGGCCTCAGCTAATGACTTGACGTCACTCTTACTGATCACGTTACTGAAATCTGAAAGAAAACAACAGGAAAAGAACAGTCGGGCTCTGCGAGGGACAGGCGACACGCGGGGTCTTCCCAGGGATACTCTGAGCTAATTCCCTGTCCAACTTTCTGCCTCCGCTTGGTGACGGCAGCGCTGGAGTGGCACGGAATGGGCAGTGATGGACTGGATGCTCCAGGGGAGGTGGCAGTGCCGGAAAGTGCTGGCTCTCTCCTGTCCTCTCCCTGGCCTAACATCTGGCCTAACATCTGGCCCATCAGGCGCGGCCAGGCGCAGCCTGCTTGCGGGCAGTAGATTTATTTGTGTAAAAACCAGTATTAAACGGCTGAGCACAGCGAGAGCTCTGCCGAGGGTCACCGCCGCCTGCTGCACCCCGGAGTCCCCTCGGTGCTGCACGCCCGCGGCGCCGCAATGACATCTAGAGGCCACTTCAGCTCATTTCCCAGAGTCTCACCAAGCCGCACCCACGCAAATCCAGCTCTAGTCGTTTCGCCTCATTTCCCAAACTACGGAATGTTCTGTGGCGCGAGCAGGATGGGAGAAACACCGGCCTGATAACGCCAGGCAGTCGCAGGCACCGCGCAGCGGGTGTAGCCCAACACTGGGATGTGAATTCTATCCCAAATTATTTACCTTCAAGCTTGGGGCCAGTCTCTCACCCTCTGCATCTTGTTTCCCTTCCCACAGAGGCGCTTTACCCCCACTTCACCCCTACCACTACACGTCGTTCATGTTTATGAAGCAACACAATGCTCTAAAATCACAGAAATTTTCAGGGATAAGCCATATCGCAGGAACGCAGATTTATGGTGTTGCTTCGTAACGATCTCTTGCGAGTTGTTTCGCTTTAACTATTCTCTCCGGTACGTAGATACCCTTGGCTAGAAGAATTTGGTGACCGAAAAAACTAGAATTCACGCATTCTCAGCATTTTAGTAACGGCCTGTCAGTGGGAGCAGTCACAGCGTCTCACATCTGCATTTTCGACTGAACACCCGATCGGTCTCTGACGGGCCAGGAGGAGACATACTCACAAATGAAATAGATGCTGTACTTCGGCCTCCGCAGCTCCTGGACGAGGAGCTCCACGTTCTCCTGGATGAAAACAGCACCGGGGAGAGCAAAGTTTAAAAATGTTGAATAAGAAGGATTTGGAGTGACCCATGTACCCTCACCGTCCCCACCACAGTCCCTCATCCTGACCTTGACTCATAGACTCATAGAATAGCTTGGACGGGAAGGGACCATTAAAGGCCAT
>VZSF01005042.1:9166-23479 GCA_013398295.1 Chionis minor
CCGCTGTCGCCGTTTTGGGGTCTGTCGGTCTGCACGGTGATCCCAGGAAGGCTGAGGAATAGGCACCGCGGCGGGAGGCGGGAGTTTTCCACCCCTTGGCGATCCCCCTGCTGCGGCCTGTCGGGGCCGCCTGCTGTCAGGCCTGCGCCGTCCCGTCTTTAGCGGTTAAGTAGCTGGGGTTGTTGTAAAGTTGATGGTAACTAGAAAAATGAAATATAAAGCGTCGTTGGAGCGACGAAACCTGCTGCTGCTAGAGTTTTCTGTGCAGTCCCAACCCTATTTAATTATCTGCCCAACATTAATATAGAGAAATAATAGCTGGGTGTGATTTATCTATGATTCATTTAAGGAATTAACCAGTAGACAGTGCAGCTGTGTTGATAAGTATGGTATTCCTGTCAAGAGAGTGATGAACTCTGGGTTCAGTTTTGGGCACCACAGTACAGGAGGGACATTGAGGTGCTGGAGCGTGTGCAGAGAAGGGCAATGAAGCTGGTGAGGGGTCTGGAGAACAAGTCTTGTGAGGAGTGGCTGAGAGAGTTGGGATTGTTTAGCCTGGAGAAAACGAGGCGGAGAGGAGACCTTATCACTCTACAGCTACCTGAGAGGAGGTTGTACAGAGGTGGGAGTCAGTATCTTCTCTCAAGTAACAAGTGATGGGACAAGAGTAAACCACTTCAAGTTATGCCAGGGGAGGTTTAGATTGGATATTAAGAAAATTTTCTTCAGTGAAAGGGTTATCAAGCACTGGAATGGGCTGCCCAGGGCAGTGGTGGAATCGCCATCCCTGGAGGTATTTAAAAGATGGGTAGACGTGGTGCTGAGGGACATGTTTTAGTGGTGTTTTTGGCAGTGTTAGGTTTATGGTTGGACTCCATGATCTTAAAGGTCTCTTCCAACCTAAGTGGTTCTCTGATTCTGTGAACTGTTGGCCTGGTCAGCAAACCAAGAAAACCTGGAACTGACAAGATTAGAGGAGAAGTAGGTAAAAGGTAATTTTGGCAGGGGGAGATCGTGACCACCAACTCAGTGACCACCTAACCAAGTGATACCACCTACTCAAAAGAGAACAACGGGAGAAGAAGGCAGAGTCTGCACAGTAATTTACATGGGAAGTGAAGAAATCTTGACCAATCATGAAAGAGAATAACAATGATTATGTATTAATTGTTTGATTACATAATAATAAATGTGTAAAAGCAGAGATTTTTGAAATGGAGGTGTGCTCACGTTTTGGGACAAGCACCCCATTTCTGTGCATTAATGGAATAATCTTGGAAGTACCTCTGCTCTGTGTGTTACTGGCTTGCACGCTGGGTAAGGAACCCAGATTTGGGACAACAGGATGGCTCTTAAATGTGGCTTTTTCCAGGCTTTTCTTCTTCTAAGCCGGTTCCATGAAAATCTCATTGTCCCTTAAATCTGTCTCTGTTAAATTGGAAAACTAGTAACACCTATAAGAAGCTGGACAAAGCAAACAACCAGTACTTTGTGATGGGCATTTATAGCATGTTTAGATTGTTTCAGAAAAATAGTTGTTATGTGCATTCAGAAAAAAATTGGAGACAGGATGTGAGGATGGTTTATGTATGGCTACAGTGTGCGTCAGTGACGAGGCCAGAAAGCAATCTTGGGTCCTGCTCCCAGATTATTCAGTCTGACACTGGATTCAGTCAGAGTAGGAACTTCACTAACAACATTTGCATATGGAAAAATTGCTTCTGAGGCGACGTCTAGTCAAAACTGAGGGGAGTTTCTTGCTGGTCATGTGAAGGTAGATGCCTAAAAATTTGGGGTTAGGAAAGATTATGTCTTTAGAAGGATCTCACTGACTTTCAGATTTTCCTACTGGAACTCATGAGGTTGGGGGGATGGCAAGGTGCCTACAAGTTAGACAAAGAGGACAGCGAAGGACATACAGTGTTAGCATGAGCATTTGGTAGGACATCGCACTCTGGACCAAAACCAGATTCTAAATAAGCTTTTGATACTGTTTCGTTCTTTACTGCAATGCCAGTGGCATAACACAAATGCCTCCCTTGAAAAAAAATTGTCCTTAGAGATCTGTGTTATGAAGCCCGCTCGTACTCAGTGCCATATTGATAACGTGTCATTGGTTAGAGGCCCGAATCGTGCCGTGTACCACTTGGTGCACAGCTGAGCTTTGTTCGTGCACGCAAGCTTTTGGAAGCAAGAGGAATAGTTTGATTAAAATGAATCTGAGCCCTTAATTTAGTGTAGCCTGGAAGGAACTGAATGTTCCCCTGTTGTGGTCCTGCTTCAGTGTTACCATGTCCCATCTAAGAATCTCTGTTTAACCAAGTGTGTGAGCGCAAGAGCGGGGTTTGCATTGATTCTTTGTAGTGAAATGCTCTAGGAGGTGGGTTTTTTTCCTGCTTGGAATTACTTGCAATAAAATGTATATGTTTTTGAGAGGGAATTATCTGAAGGACGCTGCACAATAGACCTAATTTTGTTTGCTTTCCTGTTTCACAGTGGGCCAGCTTCAGTCTTTGTTAAGAATAGAATAGACTATTTCAGTTGGAAGAGACCCGCAATGATCATCTAGTCCAACTGCCTAACCACTTCAGGGCTGACCAAGTTAAACATGTTATTAAGGAGCGATTCTAGTTGTGATCTAATTTCTAAGATTAGTGAACTACTTCAGGCTTTAAGCATCACCTAATCAGTGTTTTTGGGGGGGTTACCTGAAATGGCAGGTGAGAAGGTTTGAGTGTGATCTGGATTAAAAACATTGAATATTTGTCTTTCCGAGTGGGAAAACTCAAAAAGGAGAGGAGAAATCTATATTTAGATTAATAGATACATATTTTAGATTGACAATTACATCTTTATATTTTGGTATACTGTAGCTGCTGCTACCAAATAGAACTGTGCTTTATAACTTCTTTACCAATGTCTAAATGTGAAAAAATGTCAGACAGTTTTTCATAGGTGTTCATCCTGAAACAGAGGTAAAAATACATCTTTATTTTTGTGCCATCTTTTTTTTTTTCAGCCTGGTAATCCGTGGTGAAAAGGATGAACAAGCTGTGTTGTGCAGCAAAGATAAAACCTATGACATGAAAATAGCAGATACCTCAAATATGTTGCTGTTTATTCCTGGTTGCAAAACTCCAGAACAGCTGAATGCAGATGAAGCATCTTGTGATATTATTCATTCACAGGTATGTCTCTCTGGGTTTTTGTTTGTTTGCTTTAATTCTCTACTGTCTTATTCTCTATAACTTCCTGTATTCTATCCAACATGCTTATGTGAAACCCAGCTGGGATTTAGTTGCCTAAACATAGGCTACTAATGCCTTTTTAGATGTCTTGTGGTACTGGTCAAGCTTCAAGATGCCACTCCAGAAGGACGCGAGACTCCTGTAGGTTCTTTGTATATTGAACAGCCCCAGAAGGATGTCTTTATAAATATGCTTTATACACAGGGGACACGCTATACCTTAGGGTGTCCAAAGTGGCTCTAGGGCCCTTCTTTAGGCGACTGAACTTTATTCATAATGTATGATAATTATTGTTTCTAAGAAGTTAAAACTTTGGTTTATTTTCAGTGGATAGTAATTAGTTGAGGTAGGTATGAAAAGCTTTCAAAGAAAATCTAATTTCTCAGTGTTAGCAGCTATTTTTAAAATAAGCTGTTTGCAAATCGATTCTTAGGTGTGCTTTAGCCAAAAGGCAGGTTATACCATGCCATGTTTTTTAAATATAGAAATATATTCAAAGGTGACTGTCTCAACTAGCACCTGGAAAAATTTGTTGGAGTGAATGATTTTTGATTTCTCAGTTTAAAGAATTCATTGTTCTCTGCTCTTCCAAAGCATAGTTAATAAAATTATACTAAAATAGTTAGGCAAATACTATTATTAGGTCATTATTTGCTGTAATGGATATAATGACATCATTGAGGAGTAATCCTGCTTTTCCTTAGATGAACATAATCAAGCCAACATGATTTCTTCTGTGAAGTGAGCAGTTCAGCTAATAGAAAAAGATAATTCAAACTGAAGAGATTAGTGAGAAAATAATACTCTTCCATGTTCTTTTTTTGCTGTGTTTAATGATCTCACTAGTCCTCTGAACTCACATGTATCAACATAGTATAAATATGATTTTGCTTAGGAATTGTTTTTAGAGTTTGTGTGTTTAATCAGTGTAAGGAACAGAGAGATGTCTTGTTCGTTGTGTGCAAGTGTAGCTTACTGTCTCTTTAATGTCTGTTTTACTTGAGCTTAGCGCTACGATGATTCGTTAAGGTGTAAAAAGACCACAAAGTAGATCCCAAGCATGGGAAGAAGTGAGGGAGGTGGAAGCAAGATAATACAGGAGCGATTTTGTGGCAGTCTTACATCTTGGTGTTAAGAGGAAAAGAAATGTTGATGAGAATCGTGCAGGAATATATCCCTTGATGATATTCTATCATTTGTATATAGACATGAGTTGTTCCTTTTGTCACGTGCACTACGAACATATTTTTATAAACCAACAGTGGGTTTTTATTCTTCATTGTCCGCAGTAATTTTTTTGTTGAAAATATTACAATGATTGTTTCATCTTTAAAGTAATTATCCTATTAATAAATTCTTGTTCTCAATGACTAGATTAACACTTTTTGCTGATAATTCTTGGCAAGCTTCTTTGAATCCAAAAGTTAGATTAAATATTTCAGGAGTCACTGTTTTTTCTTGTAGATTGCTGGCTTCTCCAATAACTATTGGGAATTAAGGAGATGCCGACCTAAACTGAAAAAACTGAGGAAGCTTTTAATGGAAGATCCATATGAAGGGCCAGACAGTTGGAAAGATCAGACTTTGACATTTTCGAAGGTAAGTCAGCTGTGTAAATTACTTTCTTGTAATTGATAATGGGCATATTAAAGTATAGATGCATTCTTAACTAGAAAAATACCTTTGCTCCCATGTTCCACCGTACTGCTTTAAGTTAATTTTTTAAGCCTGCTGTTCTAAACAAGTTGATAATTATTAGCACTTCCATGAGTAGCAGGTGTAAGCAGCCTTTTTTTAGTAAAAAGAGGATCTAATTAGTAATAAGAGAGATCTGGACTGTGCAGCATATGATCTCAGATATAAAGGCTTAGAAAAATCCCGGAGTTTTGTTAGTTCGGTTGGTTTTTCTTTTGTCTTTGTCTTTTGTAAAGCAGAAATGGTTGCTGAAAAGTATTTTACACTGAGGCTTGGTTGAAGCTGATACTAACAAACCATCTGTGTGTGCTTGCATGTAGAAACGTAGATGTTAGTTTTCTCCCTTGGAGAGAATCACAGAAAGTTAAGGGTTGTAAGGGGCCTTTAGAGATCATCTGGTCCAAGCTCCCTGCCAGAGCAGGTCCACCTAGAGCATGTTGCACAGGATGGTGTCCAGGCAGGTTTTGAGTATCTCCAGAGTCGGAGATATGCACCCACCTGGATGCATTCCAGTGCAACCTGCTGTAGGTGAACCTGCTTTGGCAGGGTGGTTGAACAAGATGATTTCCGAAGATCCCTTCCAACCCCCACGACTCTGTGATTCTGTAATACCTTCCTATCCTACTGTGTCTCCTAAATCTTTACCACAGTATCCACAGCAGCCTCCCATCTCACCACGTAACTGCTCTGCAAGGAGCTGTATGTGCTGTGGCTGGGTCTGTGCTACAGGTCTGCTAATTAGTTAGCAGACACCAAAACACAACACATAACTGTTGAGGTCATGCTGGAGGAGGCTTGCGCTCACTGGAGAGGTACTAAGTTGGAGTTCTGACTTGCATCCAGGAAGTGATAAGTGATTTTTGTTTTGCCTTTTCTTTGAATCTCAGAGATGAAAATATGTGATTTAGGAAAGATGGAACACATTCACTTTTCTTTCTTGCTGTGATACTTTACTTAGGATGCCTACTTGTGCTGGTTTGACATCCTAGGAATACAGGTATATTACTTATGCATGGCACAAAGACTTCCCTTTAGTTAGACTGGTTTTTACATTGAATAACTCTTTGAGAAAATGCTGTAGGTTACAGGAAAAGTTTCAGAGTGTGGTAAACCTTAGAAAATTCAGAGTCTAGGGGGGGAAATCAATTTTCTAAGTCTTTCTTTCATTATAATGCATTTGGCATGCTTGCTGAAGCAATTGAGGAGTAAAGATAACCTATTTTATTTCCTTTTTTTCTTCTTGTCACAGTATACAACAGAAGATTTGTTAAGTCTTATTCAAGCAAGTGAAGAAGAAATACTGCACCAATTGCAGGTTATAGATGCCTGCAAAATTGAAGGTATTCATCTCTAAGGAATATTACTGCCCTTGAGGCTATAACCCTGCTCTTTTTTCCCAAAAAATACCTGTGTGTCCTTTTTCTAAGGCCCATTCCACATCCTCGTCTTTCAAGGTGCAAGTTACTTCAAAGCACTAAGATCTACTTCCATATTTCCTAAATCCTCTGCTGCTGTGAAGCTGATCAAAAAGATAAAACAGCAGGCATGGACCAGTCTGGCTCTTTGCAGGGTAATTCCTTCTTTCCTTCTATTAACACTGGCATCAGAGTATCCCACCCACAGCATGAATATTTTTTGGCTGGTTGCCCTCTTCATGGATGAGTGGGTGCTGCTTTCTGCAGTTCTAGAGGCAAAACCAGCTGATCCTTAGGTAACCTCAGCCCTTTCATAGTCCTTTCTTCCACCCAGACCGGGTTTATCTCGTACGTCTTCCTACCATGTGAGGCAAGGCTGGAGCAAGCGCCTCACCTTGGGACAGGCCCCACTCATCCTTTACTTGCCAAGGCTGGACACTAGGTGGCAGCAATCCTGGAGTCATAGAATAATACAGGGCAGAACTGAGCTCTGGAGGTTATCAGATCCAAATTCCTGCTTTAGAACAGGGCCAGCTTGGAGCTGGCTGCTCACGGCCTCACTTGGTCGGGTTCTGAGCATTTCCAAGGATGGAGATTGCGCAACCTCTATCCAGGCTGATCCAATGTTTGACTGTCTGCAAGAGGAAAAAATTCTCCTAATAACCATCTGGGATTTCCTGGGTTCCAATTTGTGTTTGTTGCCTCCTGTCCCATCAGTGAGCAGCACTGAGAAGACTTCTGCTCTGTCTTCTCTGTAGTGTCCCATTAGGTAGGTGAGGACCTCGCAGATTACTCTCCTTATCATGTTCAGGTGCACAGCACCATTGTACCAGATCTGGGCTTTCTTACATCTGGGTTTCTGTGGACTTGGCTGGGCCTGAACTGCTGCTTTGCAGGGCCAGTGCAGTCAGTTTTGTCATGCAGTTCTGTGCCTGAATTAATTATTAGGATTTCCAGATCTGATTCATCTTGGGATGGGATTTGTAGTGTCTTTGTATCTATGGCAGTTAATCTACATAAACAGTTTTGAAGAATTGAGGTAACTTTATTTCTTTCTCCTTTACGTTTGCTCTTGCTTTTCTGTTCTTTTTCTCAGTTTTAACCCTGAAAAGGACAGAATGCTGATGCTGTACTTTGTAAAGGTGTGACCTAACTGTCCAGACTCCTGTAATGTATCTTCAGAGGAATAGCATTGAGGTGTTAATGTTTTCCTTGTAACACTGTTTTGTGGTTTTCTATTTGGCAGGATATTGGAGAATTCTAGAATTTGACTATGAGATGAAACTCTTGAATCACGTGACTCAGCTGATAGACTCCGAGTCCTGGTCTTTAAGTAAGGTTCCTTTACGTACCTGCCTTGAGGAACTTGGATCTTTAGAGCCCACGTAAGCAATTATATTTAGTACTGAAAATTGTCTACGATCATTATTAACTATTACTAATTACAATAATTATTTATTAGACTTATAGTCTTATATCTCTAGATAGCAGTTACCATGGTGTTAATGGTACATTTTGTCTCTAAAATCTACAAGGGCATTAGTACTTTAGGACAGCTTAGTAAACTGATTTTAATGTCTATTGGTAACATTTCCATTGATTTAACAGTAGAAACATTGCTGCTGAATTGTAAATGATGGAAGTGGCATGTACTTAAGCCATAAATCACTGACCATCTTGAAATACTTGTTTTGAAGCTATAGCTAGGCAAAAATGTTTCGCTTACCTCTTGCATAATGTCTGAGAAGGTGGTATATTTTCTGGTATAATACTGAATTCAGATCTCAAGAGTTGAGTTCATTGTACTGCCATTTGGAGTCATGAAATAAATAATTTAAGATTACCTTTCAAACAAAGTCTTAAGTTTATGATTTGTGGCATTTTCTGTTTACTAGGCTTTTGGCTCGAAAAGGAATCTTGCTTTAGTATTAGTGTCTGCAGTTACACTGTGATTTTTATGCCAGAGGTCTAGAAAAATGCCAGCTATTTAGTAAGGGATTATTAACTGCCAAATTTGTGACTTGCATGACTTCTCATTGGAAAGAAGTGACATTGCAAGAGTCTCTTTTTCTTATTTGCCGTACGTCTTTTAGCCTTTGCTAGTTATAACTGGAAAGTGGAAGAGACTTTGGGGGATGACATGCTGAATTAAATCCCAGCTGTCCTTTTTGTCCCCTTTTCTCCTCTTTTAACTTCAAACTTTTTATCAATTTGTTCATTTCAGCCATGAAGACATGTGTAATCTTCTATTCTCCTTGATTTTTTTACTTTACCTGTTCCTTCACCTTCTTGGTAACTGTTTCTGTAATGTCCTGATGAACAGTGGTAAAACTTGAGTTCTGATTTTTTTTTTTCAGAGAGATGGTAGAACATATTCTTTTAAGCTATGGAAGGAAATACGTTGATGATGGTAAGTTTAGGGAAGCATGCATATTTTAATTTTGCATAAAGGAAACAGTAAATGCAGATTTTTTGAGCTAAAAATCCATAAAATTGTTAGTGAAAGTTTTGTAGGAAAAAAGACTATTAAACTGTACAAGACAGGGAAAAATCAGGAACTATCAGAGGTACCTGAAGTGATTTCTTAGATGTCTATAAGCCATAATTTTGTGTCTAAAGACAGGTCACTTGTAAAATTTACATGGAATCTCTCTTTTGATAACCCAGGAGGTCTTGGTTGTCATGTGTTTAAGCAATTGATTGTGCCATTGTGAATAGTCGGTGGCCTGTAGATCTCCCTGAATTCAGTGTGCCTGAAGCAGATGTCTGCCTTTGGTCCCCTGAACTGAAGCGCAAGATCCATGGATTGTGTTGACCAATGCAATAGTCCTGCTCTTAGACTGAAGCCCGTACAATGAGTAGCATGTTCAGGCAGGTTGCACAAGGCCCAAGTTTGAGTTGCAGGAAGTCCTGATGGCTGAAAAAGTAGAAGGAAGTGTTTATGCCTGATGTGGTTCAGAGAATTTTAGCCAAGTGAGCGTGAAAGAAAATAAATTCTTATTATTCCCTTCATCATCTCATACTGTAAGGGCGGTTAAGGAAGTGAAGGTTTTGTTTAATTGCTCAACCACAGACAGCAAACATTTTAATACAAGCCATTCAGAAATAGGAGTGAAAGCTGTAGGAGAAACTGTTGCTGTGAAAGGGGAAAAGATGGGGACAAATACATTTATTGATGTGAGTGAATACTGTAGCTCAGACAGTGCTGCGCACGCACATAATATTCTGCTTAATCTGTTCTTGAGAATGAGAAGATACCATCGTTTAGCCAAAGTAATACCAAGTCAGGCTACTCCTTGAGGAAAAGAAAAAAAAAACCAGGATACTTGGTTTGTAGAAGATTGTAGAACAGAATGGAAATATGAGCCTGTTCTTTTTTCAAAAGTAAGAACCCAAGATACACTGTTTTTTGTTTCTCAGCAGGGGAGGTTTACTTTGAAATGAATGAAGATAAAATATGTAGAGCTATAGCAGAAATGCTTTTGAAAAATGCAGTTAAATTCAATCTCTCAGAGTTTCAAGAAGTCTGGCAACAAAGTGTCCCTGAAGGGATGACAGCAAGGCTTGATCAGCTTAAGGTAAAAACATAAAGTACGGATTCTTTCATCAGTAGGCTCTTAACTGATCTAGGTCATATGTAGATTTTTATCAATTAATGGGGATTGATGGCCCTATTTCTGTCAGCTTTTGAGTTAAAAGTACTTCTTATGACATCCTGTATATGCATCAGTAGTCTGGAATCGTGACAAATCAAGTTTCTGTAAGTCTGGTATATTTCACTGGTTGAAGAAAAGTTGCAGCTGCACAGTTAGTAGTTGTCACTCGAACAGAAGCTGAAGTTACTGTGGGGCAGGCTGTAGGGACAGCCAGTAGAGTAGCAAGCACTATGGAAATCCTTCTGCTCAAAGGAGATGTAGGAGTTGCGAGTTCTTGGGTTTCCCCCTCCCTCCTTGTCACAAAGGAAATGATAAATACTGCCTATAAAAAAGTGCCTTTATGATACTTCTTCACTTTGCCCATAGTAGTGCAGTTTTAGAAGGCTTTGGAGGTGCAAAGGGCAACTTGAATGGATTATTGCCAGAAAGAAGGAAATTTAATTGTTTTGTCTTTACTTAACACTTTCTCTCTGATGCTCCGACAGGGCTTGGCTCTTGTGGATAAAACCTCAAGGCCAGAAACCATCTTCCTGCTAAAAGTGGAAGACTTACCTGAAGACAATCAGGAAAGATTCAACAGCCTATTTAGCATACGGGAGAAGTGGACAGAAGTGGACATTACCCCTTATATACAGTAAGGATATATTTCTTCTTATTAAAATATAAGTAGTGTTATATTCTTCCCTTTCTGCATAGCTGACTTCTTAGCAGCTATGATTGCCTCTTCCCATTTTAAATGAATATGAATAGAATTCCCAGCCCTGGGAACTTGCACCTGTACAGTAACTGCATCAAACCTTTATGAGCGGTTCTCAAGTTACTGTAATATAATTAAGTGGTTCAAAGCTAACTCTTTTGCTAGACTGGAAACCCTATAGGGAACAGTAATAATGAAAACCAACAAATTCACCCCCCAAAACAAAATCCTTGTTTCTGAAGTAAATAATGTAGTTTTGCCTGTTGCTTAAATGTCAAGCCAAGTTCTAAACTTTAGGTAGTTCAAAGCATTATGTGCCACTTATGGTAGTTTGGGTTTTATTTCTTCCAATACCCTAGTCCAGTTTATTGCTATATTTACAAGGATTTCAGATGTGTTTTGTGTGAGAATATCTCTAATGCCAATGTCATCTGCTTTATTTCCTCTCTAGAGACTTATGTGCAGAGAAGCAGACAGTTGGGGCTCTTCTGACAAAGTACGCTCGCTCCTCCATGCAGAATGGTGTTAAAGTTTATAATTCGAGAAGACCCATCCCATAACAAATACTGGTTTAAGAACTGAGAACACTGAATGGAGCAACAGTGATTGTTGCTTCTTGCTGCCTTCTGGGGAAAGGAGTTCTCAACCGGTATTACATGGTGCTCTTGAGCTTGAAGAGTGAAGCTTCTTGCACAAGTCTTGTTTTCTGCTCAGCTAAGTAGAACGTGAGGACACTTGCCTCTTCTAAGGAACCACCATGTCAGCGGCCCACACCCACCTTCCTTTGCCCACCTTCTTTTTCCTTTGTGTCTGCAGTTATGCCAGGAGTCAGACTACTTCCTGAATACACTTTAGCTGTCTATCCATAAACTGAAGTCTGACGTGAAATTAAAACCTCCTTGATAATAATTAAATCAATTGAATAGATTTCAACAGCAAAATGGAACGCTTAGTCTTTTGCCCATTAGTGAGCATTCTTAAAGATGAGGATTTTGTTGCAGCGTTGACATTTTGAATACTGCAGACCTTGACGAGCTCGTGAACAAATTATTCCTGACTGAGACTACATTAGTCTTGATTTTGGAAGGTGGTTCTTTTTATGGTCATTTCTGTGAATAACATTGGCACAAGCGCTTGACCCTTTAACACTTGGCAAAATTACTTTTTAAATATTACAAAAAAACAAATTACAATCGGGTGTGAACATCTGAGAGAATAGTGGGACATTGTGTTATGAACTTCCTATAAACTGCCATTAGAATGTAGCTGTGGTAGAACTGATGTTTTACAGAAGACTATCTTTGCTTTTGAAAGAGAACTTATAAAAATTTGTAATATGATTATTTTTTTAAGACTTTGTTATGGCAAATAACTTCACATAGAAATTGTCCTTGAAAACTTTGGGTGGAATATTATTCTGCGTAGAGCAATGAAACGGGATATTTTTATAATAGTGCCATAAAGTGGAGTGCCTGAAATGGAAACTTTGTAGTCATTAACAATTGTTTGCATTTGTCAGTGAACCAGAGTTTATTATTAGACATTTTTAAGATTTTTTTTTTTAAACTTAACAACGTGTGCATCCTTGGAATTTTGTTATAGATAAAAAGCGGAATAAAAACAACTTCCTGAGCTCTGCTTATTCTCACCCGTTGATGCGAGATCAATTCCTGCGCCCCACAGTCCTGAGATGTACAAGTGTGGTGTTTGACCTGGCTGTGCAGAGACTCAGCTGGCGTAGAATGGCTCTCTGCCATGAGGAATTGCCACCTTCACTGTGTGCTTTCAACAGCTGCGTCCTTGTAATAATGTCAGAAGGTTCCCCCTCAGATCAATGGTAGTGTGAATGTGAAAGCCTTGGAAATAACTTCCATCGCACCATCCTCAGTTCCCCAGTTGAAATACACAAGACAATTAGTCCTGTAGTCTGTGACACAATAGGGTATATTCATAGAATCACAGAATGTTGAGGGGTTGGAAGGGACCTCTGGAGATCATCTGGTCCAACCCCCTGCCAGGGCAGGTTCACCTACAGCAAGTTGCACAGGATGGCGTCCAGGCGGGTTTGGAATGTCTCCAGAGTCAAGAGACTCCACCACCTCTCTGGCAGCCTATTTCAGTGCTCTGCCACCCTCAAAGTCAAGAAGTTCCTCCTCATGTTGAGATGGAGCTTCCTATGTTCAAGTTTGTGCCCGTTATTTCTTGTCTTATCACTGGGCACCACTGAAAAAAGCCTGGCCCCCTCCTCCTGGCACCCTCCCTTTAGGTATTTGTAAACATTGATGAGATCCCACTCAGTCTTCTCCAGACTAAAAAGACCCAACTCCCTCAGCCTTTCCTCATAAGAAAGATGCTCCAGTCCCATAATCATCTTTGTGGCCCTTTGCTGCACCCTCTCCAGCAATTCCCTGTCCTTCTTAAACTGGGGAGCCCAGAACTGGACACAGCACTCCAGTTGTGGCCTCACCAGGGCAGAGTAGAGGGGGAGGATGACCTCCCTCCACCTGCTGGCCACACTCTTCTTGATAAACTCCAAGATGCCATTGGCCTTGTTGGCCACAAGGGCACATTGGGTTTTGCTTGTGAAACCAGGCACAGTGCTATATTGGTTTATCTAAGTTATTTTTGCATGTGTAATCATGGTACGTGTTCACAGTGCTTCTAATTAGCTTTGTTAGACATTGAAAATGAAATGATGCTTTTTCCGATTCCAAGCACTGCTGCTGCTGAAAGGCCCAACCCCATTATTAGCTGCTTTGATACAAGTGTTGAGTCTGATATAAAGCTGATGAATCAAAACTTGCCCCTAGTAGAAGGAACCCAAGTGATGAAGAAACTTCATACAGTGCCCTGCTGGTACGGTAACTACAGACGCTTGGGGCAGGAGGGGTCATTGGACCCAATCCCATTTTGCAGCTCTGTGCCACGTTTCCAGCAGCGTTGTTCTTTTAAATCCTCCTGTGACTCCCAAGTATCTTCCTGTGAGCCCATGCTGGGTGTGCCCTGGAGTCTGGCCGCCAAGTAAGTTCAGGTGTACTTATCTCCATGCATCGTAGAATCATGGAATGGTTTAGGTTGGGAGGGACCTTAAAGATCATCTGGTTCGAACCCCCTGCCATGGGCAGGGGCACCTCCCACTAGACCAGGTTGCTCAAAGCCTCATCCAGCCTGGCCTCGAACACTTCCAGGGATGGGGCCTCCACAGCTTCCCTGGGGAACCTGCTCCAGTGTCTCACCACCCGCATGGTGAAGAATTTCTTCCTGGGATCTAATCCAAATCTCCCCTCTTCCAGCCTGAAGCCATCACCCCTCGTCCTGTCACTACAGCCCTTGTAAAAAGCCCCTCCCGAGCTTTCCCGTTGCCCCTGTAGGTACTGGAAGGGGCTGTAAGGTCCCCCCGGAGCCTTCTCTCCTCCAGGCGGGACCGCCCCGCTCTCGGCCCGTGGCTGCACCCGCCTGCCGGGCAGTCAGGGGAGCGGGGCCGGGCCCGGCAGCGACAGCCCCGCGCGTCCGTAGGCCGCCAGCCTGCCCGCAGCGCCACACCGGACGGCGGCCCCGGCGGGGCGAGCAGCGGCAGCTGAGCGCGCACCGCCCCCCCGCCT